>JAVJIF010029643.1:0-44094 GCA_038442645.1 Agave tequilana | reverse complement strand
GTCGATTAATATAGGAGGCAAGTCGACTATATCAAGACTGATACAGATAACAAGTTCCTGGAAACTGTTTTTAGTCGACTAGTAGAACAATGTTAGTCGACTATATCAAGGGTTAGTCGACTAGGCTCTAGGGGAAGTCGACTAATACTGATGACAGAGATAAATAGAGAGCAGGAATATTTTTGTGGAAGGCCTTAGTCGACCGGTTAAAAGTCAAGTCGACTAGGTGAAAGGTTAGTCGACTATATCAAGGGTCAAGTCGACTATATGACTATTGTGTGTGTTCAAGGCTTTTAACAATAATTCTAAAAAATACACATAAACAGTCAAAGTCTTAATAAGAGTTTGAGTAACCAGATCTCTGTATATAAGCTTGAGATAGAGCTCTAAATGTAACTGTATCACTTTGTTATCCATCATGAAAAGCTTTTAATCTGTAGGCTTCAACATTTTTTGCTTCCATAAGGTCCTGTATCGACTTGGTCCTTTCTGGGTGTAGTTCCTTTGAGTTTTCCCGGATGCTTCTCGAGAATCAGATTGAGAACATCAATCATACTAGGAGTCCTTCGTAGGCTAGGGCGTACCTGGTGTTGGTTGAACAGCTGAGGAGCCACCTGAAGGACTTAAGACCCTAGAGAATGCTGGCTCAATGGATGAGGCTTGGTCGATACTGAGTAAACTCCTCACCGCTCAAGAACATGAGCGAAAAGAGATAGAGGAGCAAATAACTGAAGAAGCCTGCCATCTCCAGTACTTCTAAGCTGATTACCAAAAACTGGTTGGCAATTCAAAGGAATCCAAAGTCGTCATCCAAAATGCAGAACAAGTTTATCATTACTGCTCAGATTACAATTCCTAAGGCGCAAGCCTTAATTGAAGTCAACGAGTAGAAATTTGCTGCTGCCTGAAAAAGGCTGGAAGAGTCAGAGGCTGCCAAGAAGCTAGTCCAAGAGGATCTTACTGCTCACTCCTCCTGGTTGGAGTCTCTTTAGGCACAACTGGCTACGAAGAGATTTTTGTCCGAGGAAGAGTTGCGGGCCCAAACTTTGGCGGAAGCTAAAAGGCTACGTCAGCACAAGATGCATCGCCTCCGGGAACAAATTCGTTCTTTGGCGAAGCAAGATTATTAGCCTTCTTCTCCTTTTTGTATCGTCCCATTTTTTGTAACACTCCATTTGTCGAATAAGAGTATTTGTGCTACTTTTATCATTTTTGGGGTCAAATAATAAAAGTTCTCAATTTTGTCTCGTCTTTATCCTTTCAAACTCTTTTGCTGCTTGGATGAACTCAGTTTTCATAGTTGTACTCCTTGACTGTTTGTGGAAACGCAGTCCTTAGTCATTTTGATAGGGTATAGTCATGAATAATAAACTCAGGCTACACTGACTTGAGCGAGACGCGGTTCTCATTTGCAGTGGAGACGCAGTTTTGGGTCCCTCAAGAATGACGCGCGGGTCTCAGCTGGTTGGTGAGGGCACATCTCTGATTCAATAGAGATGCGACTCTGGTCCCTTGAGAGGGCGCAAACTCAGGCTGTACTGAGTTTATGATTGAGACACGGCTTTCATTTGCAGTGGAGACGCGATTTTGGGCCCCTCAAGAATGACGCGCGGGTCTCAGCTGGTTGGTGAGGGTGCGGTTCTGACTCAATAGAGACGCGATCCTAGTCCTTTGAGAGGGCACACCCTTGAAGTGCGAGCCTACATTCTTGATAAAGGAGACACGACCTTCAGGTTCATGAAAGGACGCGGACTTTAGGACGCAGCCTTCAAGTTTTGTGAATGGGTGTGAACTCATGACGCGGCCCTGAATAGCCGTGGAGGGTGGTCCCAGCTTGCTGAGGAGACGCGGCTCTGAACCACTTCAGGAGACGCGGTTGTGGCCTCTTCAGTAGGAATGAAAGGAACGCAGCTCTCAGGTCTATGAAAGGTCGTGGACTTGTGGGCACGACTTTTAAGTTTGCGTCCGACGCAGCTTCCTAAGCGTCACATGCAGCCCGTCTTAAAGATCTTGTTGGATCTTTTAAATGTCAAGTCGGCGTTGACGATTGGAAACTTGCGTCCTTTGATGTTTTCTGAAGTGGCAATCCACGCGTCAGCTCCTTATTGGACTTGATGTTCGTACGGAAATTAAGGCTGATGGCTTTGATTTTTAGGCTATTAATTGTAAGCCTTATGGCTTGCCTATAAATAGGCCTGATCTCCTTAGCAGTCTATTATTTAGACTGTTTCTCTTTGAGAGCATGCGCTCTGAGGGCCTTCGTCTTGATTTGTCTATCTTCCCTTCAGGGAGACGTGTTTCAATGAATAACAAAAACTCAAAGCTTCTATGCTTTCCTTTAATCTTCTCCAAAGATTACCACTGTCAAGTAATTTCAAGATCAAAAAGCATTACTTTAAGTGCTTTCACGGCCACGCCTTGATGAATAAAGTTCAACTTCTATAGAATTCTTTCCTGGTAGGAACCATTTGTCGCCATGAAATACTCAGCCCCGCTGAGTTTCTGTTTTCCTGTCCATTGAAGAAATTCGATCTCTTGATCTTCTCTTGAAATCTGATTGATGCGCCCATGTTCGGTAGTCGCGTCTTTTAAACTTCTTGATGAAACGCTAGCTGACTGACTTTTAATTCTAAGTCACAAATCCTTTAAATGCGAGTGTGATAAACTCTGTACTTGGATCTTGAGACGCAGGCTTTGTACATAAAGTTTACGTTTGAGGTTCTTGGCTTAAAGAATTCTAATTCTTTTAAGACCTCTGGACTTGGCTGTGGCAACCCCTGTATCTCAAATTCGGTTATGGCGAACTCTGCGTCTGGGCTACCTCGCGTCTTATATCTTAGACGCGGGTCTAAAACCAGACCGCGTTCAGATCTGCACTAGTAAACTCCGCGTTTGAAGTTCACAACTTCAATCGCGTCTGCCCTTCAACTTTTCTGTTCCTGCCTTAAACAGAATTTTAACTTTTTAGTTTTTTACTTCTTGCAGGTTCTGGCTTCAGCAGTCTTCTGTCGTCTTTGGCTTTGCTGGCTCTGGGAGAATATTTCGACCGGCCAGCTTGTTCGATTGGCGAGCACTCGGGGAATCAAAGCTCCTGTTCATGGGTGAGGAGGATTCATGCGGTTAATGACATCCATCAAGGCCTTATTAGACATGACGCACCAGTAATGCCCTTGGTTTGTCATGGTCACAGTGGGTATGGTGGTGGGTATGGTGCCCTTGCAGGTCACGAGAAAGAGGACGTTACCAGTAAGGTCTCGGATCCTTCCTTCACCAATCTTACCTTCAGAAGTGACATCAACGAAAAACTCATGCTGCTCATTGGATGACTTTCTGGTGGTGGAGATGCTCATTAAGCGAAGGATTACGGCCCACACTAGTTGGTCGGGTGGAATCAGAATGCTCCTTTGCATTTCGACCTCGAGAAACACCATTGTTCTGGTTAGAGGTGAGCTTCTTCAATGTTTACATCATGCATCATGATGTGACCAGCATCCGATCGTCTCAACACTGATATGATCCAGTGGAGAAAAAGAGGAACCTTTCTTTGACGTTCTCCCAAACATCGTAGCTCTGGAGTTGTGTAAATGTTTTAAGGAGTAAGTGCAACCTTTTACTGGGCGAGAGGGACTTCTTTGTACTTCTTTATTGTAACACTCAATCTTATTGTATAAGAGAACGTCTTGTATCACTTTCATATGTCTGAATATCAATAAAAGTGACAATTTTTCTTATCTTCTTATATGTCTTGAATTCCTTTTTGTATTGAAAATCAGAATAATAGAAGTAGGAACTCTTGGCTTGCTAGAAATGCTATAATTAACTTAACAAGTCAAAGTTGGAAAAAATTCCATTTCGAAAACTTAAGATTACTGTCAGAGGAATGATGTTAACTTAACAGGAATGTAGGTCAGAGGGTGATATTAACTTGACTCAACGGGAATTTCAGCTTCACTTGGGAAGACTAAAATCATCACTGTCATAGGTGTAATGTTAAACTTGATAGTGAAGGTAATGCTAGAGGTGTAATTTTGAACTTGACATTATTCATCTCGACTTTGATAGGAAAGTTCGAGGGAAAATCATTGTCATAAGTGTATTGTTGAACTTAACAATGAACTGGACGCTAGAGATGTGATGTTAAACTTAGCATCGCTCATCTCAGCTTCGATATGGAAGCCTGAGAAAAAGTGACTGTCAGAGGTTTAAACTTGAACTTGGCAGCAACTTAATCACTGTTAGAGGTGTAGTGTTAAACTTAACAGTAATTTATCAGAGGTTTATTATTAACATGACAGTAATTGACTTGCGATATGAGCAGTTTTGAGGACTTGTCATTCTATTGATGAAAATTGACAAGTGAAATTTGAAATGTCAGAGGTTTAATTTTAACTTGATAAGAATTTGAAGACTTGTGACTCCATGTAGAGGAGAGACAAGTGAAGTTCATATCATTGGGGAGTATTAAAAATTTTCATTGTCAGAGGTGTGGTATTAACATAGCAATGATTGGTTTTGTGGACCTACCACTTTATAGAAGAGAATTGGTAGGGGATTTTGGTGACAAATGAAATGAATTGTCAGAGGTGTAATATTAACTTAACAGTCGTTTATTTCCTATGGACATGGGAAATTTACCGTTAGAGGTGTAATATTAAGATAACAGCGAGAGTTTTTAATGAGCTTTGTTGTCAGAGTTTTAATATTAACTTGACAGAATCCACTGGGGATCGGGAAGTCTGATATATCAGAGGTTTACTGTTAACATGACAAGTTCCAGTTCATTTCATTAGGGAACTGAATCCAGATACTTTTGTGGCCCTACAATTCTTTGGATGAGAATTGGTAGGAGATTTTGGAGGGGAAGATGAGACCAAGTCCCATAGGATTTTTAGCAAACCCTCAACTATTAACGGATTTGGTGTGCCTTTACCAACTACCGTTTTAGTTGGGCTAGCCATGCTATTTCCCTCAGCATGATGAGTTGTCGAAGACTTATGTTAGACTTAAAAGCCAACATTTTCCTCTATCTTTAGCCGTCAGAGGCGTCGGATGTCCATAGATACGCAAGAGAAGAGCAACAAGGCTAAAACTGAAGTCTTGCACTTTGTTTCTTCTTCAATGTTTACATCATGCATCATTATGTAACAAATGCTCGATCAATTCGACACTGATCGACCATGATGTGATCCGGTGAAGGAAGAAGCTTTTCTTTAGCGTTCATCATGGATTTGGAGTTTCGATCAGAGGTGTAGTATTAACCTGATCAGGAGAAGAATGCTATCAAGGATAGTATTTCTTCAAGAATTTGCCGTTGATTGGCATCATAAGCGTTTCACCGTCTGGGGTTATGAGGCGATATGCTCCATTTGAGTAGACCGACTCTGCTACAAATTGTCCTTCCCATTTGAGCTGAAATTTTTCTTTGTCTTATGTGTCATTACCATGGGTGTTCTGACGGTTAAGACAAGATTACCTTTCTTGAAAGTCCGCTTCTTGACTTTCTTGCTGAAGGATCTGGTAATTCGAGCTTGATAAAGCTCTATTTACTATTGAGCTTGTAGGCACCTGTCGTCCAAAGCCTCCAGCTCTTGGAGTCGCAGCCGATACTTCTCCTCATTTGTCATCTCTGTTGTTGATTGGTATCCAATATTGCATATTTTACATCATAACTCCCATGCATATTACAAATAAATATGTGATTTTTACTCCTCTTCTCTACATATTTGCAGGTACACACTTAAAGGAGAGATATCCAAATAATCACTTAATTAACACTAATTAAGTGATTAATCAAGATTAAAGATAAAGCCAAATTCAAATCCAGATCTAGAGAAATCCGCGCAACAAACGAAGATTCCAGATATACCACGTGGCCAAACTAACTTGTAACAACCCACAACAGAAAGTTGTTGGGCAACTGAAACAGTTGGGCCGCGGATCGCGGCATAGGCGCGGCAATCCTAGGTCGTTATGACCTCGGATTTTGCGCCAACCTCCCAGGCTCTCGAAGCTTCTCCTTCCTCCTATAAATAGTGCACCTTCACCTGCGAGCAAAGACTGAATGGAGAAGAGAGGAAAGTTAGTAGATTGTTGTAATTTTTCATAGGTTTTTTCTCTAGGTTTAGTTCTTGTAGTCCCTCTTCTTCTTCCCTAGAATTCAATGTAAAGAGAGAGAGTGTGAGGGAGAGAGCTTGTGTAATCAAGGGTGACACTTGAAGCAACAAGGATTGATCCATTTTCCACTTCCTCTACTTGAAGCTTGATTCTAGTTTATGTGTTTTCTTTACATGCTTTCTTTATTGCTTTCTTTAATTCTTGCAATTTACTTCAAGCTTTGTTTTTAGTTCTTTAATGGCTTGTAGCTAATTTTCCTTCCATGTACTAGTTTACCACTAGCTTAGCTTTCTTCACTAACTCATGGGTGATTGCCTTTGTTCATCTTGCAAGTTGTATGATCTTCTCTTCTCCGACGGTTAAACCACCGTCTACCAAGTGAGAAAGTAATTAGGTCAACACGTGAGACGAATCCAAGCCGATGGAGTGACAACATTAGGCACGCATTCGCTATCAAGGAGTCTAGTAAGTCTTGGCAAGCTAGCAAGGTAAGCTAGTCATGGATTGCTTTCTTTAAGTTTTCTTTCTTTTTCTTGTGAATACCACATCCACTTCTTGATTTCTTTTCCAACGATTTCCACCATGAACATAGCCATCCTTTCTTTTAGTTTCTTTTACATTTGATTCACTAAGTTTATAAGCAAGAGAAGAATACTCGTTTGTTCACTTCACTACCACACGTTAAAGCTTCCATCGCGAGCTCTCCCTGAGAATCGACTCGGTATAGCCCTATGCTATAGCGGAGACAAGAAAGGGATACATCAAATACATTTACTACATAATAAGTACACCTTTTTAGTCTAATCAAAATGGCGCCGTTGCCGGGGAGAGCGACGTTCTTTTTGGTTTAAAGTGAAGTACTAAACGATTCTTCTTCTCTGTTTGCAGGTTACAGGTAAAGAAACAGGAAAATATTCATTGCAGTCACATATAAGTGGACCTGGGCCTCTGCTCTTGAAAGCAGAGACCAGGATCCCTCCAAAGTGCCGCGTTCCCACGGCAAAAGCCGCGCGGCCGCGGCACAGAGGAGTTCACTTCTGACAATCTTTCTGCAGGGGCTTCAGATCTGCAAATTACATCTGCTGTTATACTTGATTTCCTGTATACTTCACTGTATTCCTGTTTAATTAAAAAACAGTAAAAAGTTGATTGAAATTGTTAAGAATTGTTTAGACACTTGCATCTTTAGGCACTTGTCTCTTCAATTCTTTACTTTTACTGTTGAAGAGTGCTGGAGGCAAGGTACGTGTTTGCATTGCATTTAGACTAGGACAAACTCCTTGCTTGATTTTCATGCTTTGAGTGTATCCTAGCTATATTTCTTGTACACTTGCACAATTCAAATTTAAGGGCATAACCCGTAAATAAGATAAGGTGGGGATTTCATTACCCTTTCCTTAGCCCGAAAATCATTTTCCAAGCACTCACTAACCCAAGCCTAATTTAATAAAAAAGTAGACGTTGGCCCTAGGGACATCTCGGACTCATTTAGGAGATTATCCTAAGGGGGAAAAGTGTTGGAATTTAACTCTTACAAAATCAGTGTCTAGGAAAGGGGTTGAGGGCCGAAAGCCCGAAGGTTGCTGGTTACTTAATTAAGGAACGTCTCCGGACGGAAAACCTCCCACCAACCTTACCCTTCCCTGGCTGATTAGCTTGTGGTTAGAGTCTACACTGAACCTCCCGTGGACAGTCTATCAGTTAGGAGTCGTCTAGGTCTAAGTCTACCCTAACTTAGGTTAGAATTTTTCTTTCTTTTGTTTGTTTGTTTGTTTGTTTGTTTTTGTTTGTGATTGTGTGATATGGCCTTCAACAATTCTTTCAATAATAATCCATATTTCACACCATCTCCATATTCGGATAATTCCAACCCGGTGTTTTACAATATGCACCAACCAAATACACCGGGTTGGCCTTATCCGAATCAATATGACCCATACCCCCATCTAACAATTATAATGTCCAAAATAATTTCAACTCTTCATCGAGTCATTGGGGATTCCAGTCCCCCGAGTTTAATTATCAACCTCCTTGTCCACCATATTCACCGAGTCCACAATATCCACAATATTCATTTCCAGAATCAGCTTCATATACTCCTTTTTCTGAGCCACCAATTGAAGAAAAATCTGAGTTACTAAGGAGTTTAGAAGCCAATTTACAGAGAGCTGAGCAGACAATTCCAGAACCATTTTCCTCTCCAAGTCCACAGTATTTTCAAGAGTCTTACTCAGTTCCACCTCTTCATAATGAACAACCATTTATGAGTAATGATTTCTTGTGTGAGTCCACTCTTCCATCACCATACATTTTTGACTCACAATTTCATCACCAATTCCAAGACAACACTTCATCTTTTCAACAAAATGATGAACCAATGAATTGTGAAAAGATGCTTGAATTCTTGGCTCAGACTCGAAATACTCGTAATCGTGACGTAGAGTTGATGATTCAAACTCTTCATTCTCATTCTTCTAATGTCACTAACCATTCTGTCCGAGCCAAAGAGTCATGTTGTTTTGGAAATCAAGATTCAATTTCAGCACAACCACCTGAACTTGTCCAAACTTCAGATTCCATTTTGGCAAGTTTTTCATTTCCTAAAATTGAACTTGTCCAAACGTCAAATCCCATTGACATTTTGGCAAGTTTTTTCATCTCCTACAAATGAACTTGTCCAAACTTCAGATCCCATTGACATTTTGGCAAGTTTTCCTTTCCCTGAAATTGAACTTGAACATGATTATGATCCTGAACTTTCACCAGATGATTCAACTCTACTTCCTGATTCAATCATGACTTCCATATCCTTACCTGATTTCAATCCATTTCCAAAGTCAGAATTGAATCCAGTACCTATCCATTGTGAAATTGAATCACCAATATTTTATGATGATCACATTGAACTTGGCCAATTCCATACTTCTGAAAATCCCATTGATAAATTGGCAAGTTCACATTTTTCTGAAATTGAATTACATAAGGAATGTGATCTTGAACTCCAACTTAGTGATTTAATCCTCTTTTCTGATTCGATAATGACTCCGGTATCTCTACCTCACATCAATCTTTTCCCGGAGTCAACCTTGGATCCTTGCCCAATTCACAATGAAGTTGAATCACCCATCTTTGAGGATCATATTGAACTTGCCCAATTCTACACTTCTGAAGATACAATTGACAAATTTGCAAGTTCTCATTTTTGTGGAATTGAACTCAATGAGAAATGTGACTTTGACCCTCAAGTTTGTGATTTAGTTCAAATACCTGAATCATTAATGACTCCTGTTTTGTTACCCAATTTGAGTAACATTTCAGAGTCAGTTTTGATTCCCAACCTTCCTGAACTTGAATCACTAATCTTAGATAGTCACATTCCATCATGGGAAACTGAATGTGGACTTGAGCTTCATTTTCTTGACTTGGACCCAGTTCTTGAATCCATTCCGACTCCTGAACCTTTACTTGACTTCATTCACTTCCCTGAGTCGGTGTTCCTTTCCAAGTCCAAGTCAACCGTTCTATCATTCCATATTCCATTCTGGGACAAGGTAGTTGATAAATTTAACTCAGAAATTATTTCAAAAATTTGGAAATTAGATGGGGGCATGTACATAATAATCTAAATGCACATCATTTTTGTGGGTCATATTATTGAGATTTCTGGTAGGTTCCTCAAAACCCAAAGAAAAGTTGATTGGGCCATGTTCCGTGGACCAATCCGACCACCACCGGAACCACCACCTTAAGGTAATTTTTCCTTCCCTCTTCATTTTTGTTTCATGCATACATATATCATAATGCATTGAGGACAATGCATGAAATAAGTGTGGGGGAGGGTTTACTAACATAGAGTTTTTAGATTTTCTTTCTTTTACATTTCTTTTAGAAAAAAATAATAATAATAAAAAAAATAAAAATAAAAAAATAAAAATAAGAAAATAAAACTTTTTGAAATAAGAGACAAAGTTTTGATCTATTTTTAAGAAAAGTAAGATGTATCTTAGAAATTAAGAAAGCCTTAATTATGACATCTTAAACATAGTTGAAGTAATAGATCTTGTTGGAAATTATAGGCTAAGTAAGTAAAATTGGTGAGATATTCTTATCTTGAATTTTTGCCTTAGATAATATGCACTTCACACTTACACATTTCTTGGGATAGAAACAAAGACCAAAAATGCCATGAAAATAAAAAAAAAATATAAATAAAAGATCACTTATTAAGCTGGATAACTATGCCTCAAGAAGCATGGTTACTCACGCCTAACGGTGATCTCACTTATTAAGCTGGATAATTGTGCCTTAAGAAGCATGATTATTCACGCCTAACGGTGATTATAAATAATCCCCTTTAGTTTTGTGGCCTTTTTCACTCGAGTCCTTTAACCGAGGGATGTTTTCTCATTTGGTGCCCTAGAACCATCTGGTTTGGGAGTCATCGGTTATAGGCTCGCTACATGGGTGAACTAGAAAGCCTAAGAAAACTAAGGGAAGAAAAAGAAAGAAAAAAAAAAAGAGAAAAATAAATATATATAAATAAATGGCTTAATGGTTGGAGTTGAAATCCCAGAAATCTTCACTTACACGGTGTGCATACTATCTAGGTTTTATGAAAGATAAAGTATTCAATCCAATTTTGAATTCTTACCTTAATTAAAAACAAGATCTTGCATGAGACTAAGTTTAAGGAAGAATGATTATAGGTGGACTTATGACCTAGGATCACTTATATTTTTGCAAAAATAGTTCGAAAACTTGTCTCTCTTTCAAAATGCGTTTTCAAAACACTAACATTTGTCTTCTTTCTTTATGGATTTTGTGGGTGTAATCCGCTGAAAACCCTCAGGAGACAACACTCCTCCTCTAGGGTAACCTAGAGGTTTAACGGCTTGTTGCACATGCTCAGTGCAATCGCGTCACCTGCGAAAGTGGTGTAAATAAATTGGTAGTATAGGTTTTCTTTTCTTTTTCTTTGTTTTTGCTCGGGACGAGCAAAAGAATAAGTGTGGGGGTGTGATTGGTATCCAATATTGCATATTTTACATCATAACTCTCATGCATATTACAAATAAATATGTGATTTTTACTCCTCTTCTCTACATATTTGCAGGTACACACTTAAAGGAGAGATATCCAAATAATCACTTAATTAACACTAATTAAGTGATTAATCAAGATTAAAGATAAAGCCAAATTCAAATCCAGATCTAGAGAAATCCGCGCAACAAACGAAGATTCCAGATATACCACGTGGCCAAACTAACTTGTAACAACCCACAACAGAAAGTTGTTGGGCAACTGAAACAGTTGGGCCGCGGATCGCGGCATAGGCGCGGCAATCCTAGGTCGTTATGACCTCGGATTTTGCGCCAACCTCCCAGGCTCTCGAAGCTTCTCCTTCCTCCTATAAATAGTGCACCTTCACCTGCGAGCAAAGACTGAATGGAGAAGAGAGGAAAGTTAGTAGATTGTTGTAATTTTTCATAGGTTTTTTCTCTAGGTTTGTTCTTGTAGTCCCTCTTCTTCTTCCCTAGAATTCAATGTAAAAGAGAGAGAGTGTGAGGGAGAGAGCTTGTGTAATCAAGGGTGACACTTGAAGCAACAAGGATTGATCCATTTTCCACTTCCTCTACTTGAAGCTTGATTCTAGTTTATGTGTTTTCTTTACATGCTTTCTTTATTGCTTTCTTTAATTCTTGCAATTTACTTCAAGCTTTGTTTTAGTTCTTTAATGGCTTGTAGCTAATTTTCCTTCCATGTACTAGTTTACCACTAGCTTAGCTTTCTTCACTAACTCATGGGTGATTGCCTTTGTTCATCTTGCAAGTTGTATGATCTTCTCTTCTCCGACGGTTAAACCACCGTCTACCAAGTGAGAAAGTAATTAGGTCAACACGTGAGACGAATCTAAGCCGATGGAGTGACAACATTAGGCACGCATTCGCTATCAAGGAGTCTAGTAAGTCTTGGCAAGCTAGCAAGGTAAGCTAGTCATGGATTGCTTTCTTTAAGTTTTCTTTCTTTTTCTTGTGAATACCACATCCACTTCTTGATTTCTTTTCCAACGATTTCCACCATGAACATAGCCATCCTTTCTTTTAGTTTCTTTTACATTTGATTCACTAAGTTTATAAGCAAGAGAAGAATACTCGTTTGTTCACTTCACTACCACACGTTAAAGCTTCCATCGCGAGCTCTCCCTGAGAATTGACTCAGTATAGCCCTATGCTATAGCGGAGACAAGAAAGGGATACATCAAATACATTTACTACATATAAGTACACCTTTTTAGTCTAATCAGTTGTCAAGGCGACACGTAGAGATGGGATCTGGATTTCTAATGGGAGTACGGCTTCACATCCATATACCAAAGAAAATGGTGTGGCTTTCGTCGGGGTTCGAATCGTCGTGCGATAGGCCCATAAGCAGTCACCTAATTTGTCGTCCCATTCACGTTGGCTTTTCGAGACAAATTTCTTGAGAAGCTTTCCAATAATCTTGTTGAAGGCTTCTGCAAGGCCATTGGCTGCTGGGTAGTATGCCGTTGAAGATACGCTCTGAATTCTCAACTTGTCGTAGACCTTTGAAAAAGCTTGACTGACGAACTGGGACCCATTATCATGAATGATCCGTCGTGGCACACCAAAGCGGTAAATGACGTGATGCTTAACAAATTTGATCACGTCGGATGCCTTTACCTCCCTCAAAGGAATAGCTTCAGCCCATTTAGAGAAGTAATTAGTTATAGCTAAGATGAACTGATGTCCTTTGGATGAAGGTGGGCTGATAGGGCCGACCACGTCCATTCCCCACATCTCAAATGGCCAGGTTGAGGTTGTAGAGCGAAGATATCCTGGTGCTTAATGGATAAAATCACCATGGACTTAACGGGCGTGACATCGTTTGGCGTAAGTGATGGCGTCAGGGATCATCTTAGGCCAATAATATCCCAGTCTTCGGAGTCGATCCCCAAGCTTCAGCCAGGCTGATGATCTCCACACATGCCATCATGCGCTTCTCTGAGTACTTCCTGTGCCTCCTTTTGCGACAAATAGCGGAGGAGCATCCCATCATACGATCGGCGATGCAGTGTTCGCGTGATTGTATTATAGTAGAATTTAGGGGCTTTCCTTCTAATGGCAGCCACCTCTTTTGGATCCTCAGGCAGGATGTCATATAATGCATAGTTGATGTACGGGAATCGCCAATCCCTAGGCTCTGGACCTGCGGAAGTCTCTAGAGCTTCTTTGGCTTGACAGTCTCTTGTCAGCTTTTGGTGATCTTCAAAAGTGATTCTTGGGCAATACAAGTCGTGGCTGTAGACAAGTATTTTCTCTACTACTCCAGCTGGAAGGGCTAAGGAGACAGTGAGAGATGCCAGTATATCTGCATGCGTATTTTGCTGGCGTGGTACATGGTTGATGTAAAAGTTTTCATACCTCTCGGCCATAGAGATAGTTGCGTTGAAATAGGGTACCAAGTCTTCATGCCTGACTTCGTACTCCCTGCGCACTTGGTTAACGATGAGTTTAGAGTCACCGTATGCTTCGAGATTTTTAACGCCAATCTCATTAGCGATTTACCTTCCGATCAAGAGGGCATTGTATGCCGCTACATTGTTAGAGCATGGCTCGGTTAATGAGAATGCACGAGGGATCACGTAGTTCTTTGGGGAGACTAGTACTAACCCCACTCCTGCTACGACATGCCCTCTGGGCTCGTTCTTGATGCATCGTCGAAGAAGAGCTGCCACACCTGTCCTTCAAAAGACGTCTGGGTCAAACAAACTTCAGTAATCTCGTCTGGGAGATCCTCATGAAGTTCGGTCGCTCTCGAATCTGGATGTTCAACCAGGAAATCTGCCACCGCTTGTCCCTTCACGGCTTTTTGTGGTAGAAAGTGCATCTCATATTGGGAGAGCAGTATGGCCTATTTTGCTAGTCGACCATTTAGTGACGATAGCTTCGTCATGAGCAACCTCAAAGGGTTGACTTTTGATATGACATTTATAGTCTGGCGCACCAAGTAGTGTCGCATTTTCTGGACGACGAACACCAACGCCAAATATTCCTTTTCGAATGGGTTATACCGATGTTCGACTCCGATCATGGTTCTGCTCAGATAGTAGATTGTCTGCTCGTGTCCCTGATCATTATCTGGGCTAGTAAAGCTCCTAAGGAATGATCCATCGCTCGAACATATATCAGGAAAGATTTTCCTGAAACCAGAGCTATAAGGACAGGTGGTTGCGTGAGGTATCATTTGATTTCCTCGAACGCTTGTTGGTAAGCATCGTCCCAAATGAATGAGACACCCTTCTTCATTAATTTGGTGAAGGGTTGGCATCTTCTGGAGAGATTTGAGATAAACCTCCGGATGTACGTCAGTCGCCCTTGCAATCCTCTAAGCTCCCTGATATTCCTCGGATGTTGCATCTCTTGGACGACATGGACTTTTTCTGGGTCTAGGTGAATTCTTTTGGATGTCACCACAAACCCTAGGTATTTACTGTTGGCTACCCGCAGGAAAGATTTGGTGGGGTTCATCTTCAACTGATGTGCCCGCATGATTTCAAAAACTGTCTTCAGATCTGCTATGTGGTCGCCCTTGGTGCGGCTTTTCACTGCAATGTCGTCGACGTAGCATTCCACTATTTTACGCATGTGTTCATGAAAAATTGTATCCATAGCTCTCTGATATGTTGTCCCCGCATTCTTCAGTCTAAAGGGCATGACAGTATAGCAATATACCCCCAGTGGTGTTCTGAAAGAAGTATGCTTTTCATCATCAGGGTACATTTTGATTTAATTGTACCATGAGAATCCATCCATAAAGGACATTCGTTCTAACCCACATGTACTGTCAATCATGACAGCCGTGATTGGGAGAGGGAATTCGTCTTTGGGACAGGCCTCATTTAGATCACGAAAATCGATGCAAATCTGGATCTTCTCATTTTTCTTGGTAACGCGGATGATATTGGCTACCCAATCAGGGTGTTGCTCCTCCCTAATGAAGCTAGAGTCTATAAGCTTTTTGACTTCCGACTGGATTGCTTCTATTATTTCTGGATGAAACCGTCGCTGCTATTGTTTGACTGGCTTCACGTCTGAATTAATGTTAAGGCGATGCATAGCCACTCGAAGATCAAGCCCAGGCATGTCCTCGTAATTCCAAGCGAAAATATCTATATACTCTCGTACAAGAGATATTAGATCTACTTTCTCGGAGGGTGATAGGCTTTCGCTTATAAAGATAGGCTTAGGATTAGCCTCATCTCCCAGATTAATCTGGGTGTCCTTATCTTCCGTGGGTGGTTCGCATTGTTCGAAGCGAATATCCCAGAGAGTGTTTAGGTGTTTGATCCAAGGATCTGTATCAGACTGGATCATTTCTTCATCTCCGTCTTTCAGGGGGCTTGTTGAAATCATGTTTACTGAAAGTTCTCCGAAGATGTTGCCGACACTAACATCCGACTCTCACGATGACGTGCCTGATGAGTATTATAGTATAATGACTCTTCAGACTCAGAGGCTGATGGGATTGGAGTTGATACATAGCCTAAGCCCCTGCAAGTTCGATGATAATAATTAGGGGTCTTCCCTTTCGGAACGAAAGATCGAAGTAGTATTCTTCTTCCTTTGCCGAAGTTCAAACCAGGACCATTTGTTAGATCATATCCCATGCTCTCCATCATTCTGAGTACATTTGGCTCATAATAAGAGAACTGGGGGATTCGTTCTCGCTTTTTGAGTCTTCACAAGACATCAATTCGGACTTAATTCTTCCGAAAAGAATTGTTTTTTGGCCTTTGCGCCTTGCTGGGACCATGAATACTGATTCTTGCGCATCACCGACATCTTGGTACGTTTTGAGGGATGACTTCATTGGTACATGCAATGATGTTAGAGCATCTATTGCCAACCAGGGATCATTATCTACCTCAGTACTAGTGTCTGATGGCATTGAATCAGAAGCAAACGTAGAAAAGTAAGCCAAATTCAACTCTTCATTAATATACCACTCGCCTACATCATCGCGGTGTTATTAACATCGAGCTTATTAATGCTCATTACAAGTGGATATAATTTCCAGATGCATTCTTCTTCCGCCTCTGGCTCAGTGTCAGCTTCATTACCAGAGTCTGGTGCCTCTGGCTGTGGATTTTTGTTCACCTCCAGAGAATCCTGGTATAGGAGGGAGTCCGTGAAATAGTTCTCTACCCCCTTGAACGGATGCCTTTTGGTAATCAACGTTCGGACTTTTCCACTTCCGTCGATGTACTTCATGACTTGATGGAGAGTGGAGGGGACAATGGAATTACGATGAATCCACGGTCGTCCGAGCAGTAATTGTACGAAGTGTCGGCGTCGATTACATAGCACGTCACTTCAGATCTTAGATCCCCAATCTGGCATTTGAGCTTGATCTTCCCCATTGGGCGCGTACCATTGGTGTTGAAACCATAGATGATAGTTTGGGTGGTGCACAATCGGTGAGCGGGGATCCCTAAGTGCTGCATGATCAGGTGAGACATGATGCTCAATGCGGATCCTAGATCTACTTGAATGCGGCTCACTTCAGACGATCCAATATACCTGTGAAGTACAGGAGTCGATCATGTTTCCCCTTGACCTGCATGTCATCTGACATGAAGGTGATGCAGGGGGCATTTTGAGAGGCATGGGGCAGTCCTCTTCATCTTCCTTCTATGGTCCAGCCAGGATCTGGGCCATGAAGACCTCAGCATCAGCTAGGGCTTCCCTTAGAGCTTCTCTTATTGACTTTGATAGTCTTAGGAGCTCGTAAAGGGTGATTCTGACCGGGATATTGGCCAGTTGAGCCAAAACGTCAAAGCGGTAAGGTGTTGGAGATCCTTCCGCGTTGTTCTTTGGGAGAGCCTTGGAAAATCGAAGCTCTTTCTGCTTCTCCACAGGTTGCTTCGCAGAGGGCTTGGTTGACTCTGCAGTAGCTTTAAGAGGGCTTGCCACCATCTCGTCGTACTTCTTTAAATACGACTGACCCGAACGAGTTTTTGCCATTAGCGGTTTATTGAGCTCTGTGGCAAGGACGATTGTTTCCTCTTCCGAATCGGTTAGTGAGGGAACATAGGTTTCTGCTTCCCGGGGAGAAGCACACACCCTATTGCAGGACGAAGCTTTCGCCTTGCCATTGGACTTTTTGTTGGTAACAGTAGTCCACTGTTGGCCATCCTCCAGGTCAGGATGAACCTACATAATTTCTCCCTAAGGTGTAGGGATAGGTACAAGACCTCTCTCCTGCTGATTATGTGGGTCCGTATTGATCAATCTTAGTTCCCCTTTCGGGATGGGAACTACTCCGGACGGTGCTAGAGGATGTTTTCCAAACTGAAGAAATGATGTCATATTAGCTGTCACTTTCTTCTGTTCTGGACGGAGCTTTAGTACTCTGCATCGATCAGAACTTGAAGAATATCTTTGAAGACATAACAGCTCTTGGTGGAGTGCCCTAGCATCCTATGATACAGGCAGTAGTTAGGATTGTCAGACTTGCCGACTTCCTCAGGACGTCTAGCTTTAGGAAGCTTCAATCTGTTGCTTTTGTTGAGTAACTTAAATAATGAATCGATGTGTTCGTCCTTGAAAGCGTATTGCTTGTTGGCGCGTGGCTGACTTGAGGAACCTACCCCCTCAGGATGGCTGAGATTTTGCGGGAGATTTTACCTCTGTCGCCAATGTATCCTTTCTTTTTGATTGAAAAGACATTTCTGGCGCGTGCCTTGTCGACTTTTCAGGTCTAGGTTTATTTTCTTCTGCCCTAACTCTGTTGAAATTTTTTTCAGCCTGTTCACCTTGCTGGACCAACTGCTTCCAGGTACGACTTTCAACAACTCCTATCTGGGCTAGGAGTGAAGTTTGTAGATTGTGGCGGCATGTCTCTACTAGAGTGGCCTGGGTCATTCCGCTAGGACATCAGAGTGCCATTGTAGGCTGTATAAAAATGACTAACAGGGAAGCAGAGTCTCAAGCTCTAGACGCGAGGAATCGATGCCCGCGTCTCAGCATTAAGACGCGTTGGCTCTACACCCGCGTCTCAACGACCAGACGCGTCGGCCCGAAGCACGCGTCTCAGCATCAAGGCGCGTCGGCCCGACGCCCGCGCCTCAGCGTCCAGACGTGAAGGCCCGAAGCCCGCGTCTCAGCATTAAGGCGCATTTGGCTCGACGCCCGCGTCTCAAACTTCAAGGCGCGTTTGGCTCAACGCCCGCGTCTCAGTTGCAACTGCCCTGATTGCGGGGCCAGTCACCGCGCATGTAGCGGGTAGTGGCCCCTCATTCGGGAGCGTTTTCAGGAGGCACCTTCACCCCCTGAGACCCCTATAAATAGCCTTGTTTGCTATGAAGAGGGGATCGAAGCTTGGGGAGAAGTCGAGAATTAAGAAGGTCAAGGCATCATCAAGATCGATCAAATCCAGGCAAGAGGATCATCAAGAGGGAAGCACAACTTCAGCAACAGACAGAGGGAGGAGACTCTTCAGCGAGCTTACTGAGTACTAGCCGCTCTTCGCCTACCTCCTCTTTGAGAGTTTTGGTAGACGGAGCTGAGTTACTCTTTCTACCGACCGAAGAGAAGACCCCCGACGGTCCAGGACGGTCATCTGGTCAACGGAGAACAAGATTCACTCTCCACCGCCACACGAAGAACCCAGCATTAAACAAAGGGGGGATTCAAGCTTCAACATCCTCCCTCCCTTGTAACTGGAAGGAAAAGTCTTGTTGTAATCTTTTCATCTGATTCAAAGAAATCTTTACAACAATTCCCTCTTTCTTTTTCCGGCGCAAACAAGAGATGGCGACTCCGCTGGGGACTACCTTCGTTACTGACGAGCGCACCGTGGTGCAAGATGACGTTCTCCGTAAGGGGAAAATGGTCGAATCACTCGTCGTCGAGTTCGACCAGGCGAAGTATGAAGAGTTCCTCTCTTCTGGCTCCAAGAGCCCAAAGACCCGCGTCTGCCGCAGGGTCTCAAGTGGACAGCCCCCTGAAGCCCAATCTGAGGCTCTGTCGGGTGCTCCTGCTGCCCACTGTGCCAAGTTTGGTTCACGCGCCGACGCCTCCCAGAAGGCCCGCGTAACCTCAGACACCTCTGCTGCGATCAACCGCGTCGCGCAGAACACACGCGCCAACGCCTCTCTGAAGGCCCGCGTGGTCCCCGGCACATCTACTGGTGCGATCGACCGTGTCGCACAGAACGCCCGCGTCAGCGTCTCTCAGGAGACCCGCGTGGCAAACACCCCTGGTTCTACAAACCAGGAAGTTGTTGGCTTCTCTCTTCCTCCACGACGCAATCGGAATGCCGAGCGTCGACAGAGAAGACGCGCGCGTCAACACTCAGTTGGAACCGTTGGTTTTCTGACTGGGGTTGGACGCAGCGTACGATCCGATGCCTTGCCCGCACCTCGTCCAGTGCGAGAGATCCGCGTTTGGCGACCCAAACGCGAGACTCCCCAAGTTGAGCCTTCTGAAGACCAACTTGCCAAACGCCAAAGCGAAGCTTCTGCGTCTCGTCAAACGCAGGAAGCACGCGCCCATAGGCGTGGGGCCCAGCAGCCCACTCTCTCCCAAGTCTCCCTGCTCCAACGCAGCAGACAGCAACGCGAAAGTCGCGTCTTATATCAACAGAGACGCCAGACGCGCGTGACGCAGCCGCGACGCGACAGCCGCGTTTCTGAAACCTGTGTCCAGACAGCACAGCGCATGACTTCCTCCCGTCTTCCACGTCGCGAGGCTAGTCTATTTAATCCCTCTCCCACGGATCTGAGGGATTATTTGACAAGGAAAAGGAGTGCCAATCAGGCCACTTCTCCATGCTGCTGTCAACAGCTCATCCAGATGCTCTCTGGATGCCATTGCGAGTCAGGCGTGCACCAGCCGTCTTTAATTCGACAGCTGACCCTGATTCCCCCGTCAGCCAAAAGAAGACGCTCCCACAGGAGGAGAACCTTCTCAGATGTTGAATACCCGGAGCTTACTGCAACATGACTAGCAGAAGCAAGGGAAAACAACTAATGGTCAACTCAGAGGAATCTGACTCTGAACCGGAGGGGGTGTATCAACACACTCGCACCCGGACAAGGGCCATTCCCCCAATTGACTATAATGCCTTAGCCCGCGGCATTAGAATGGGTGGTTCTCACTCCGCTATAGTGGAGTCGCAGGCTTCAAACTCTTCCGTCGAGAAGGAGGCTTCCGCCTACATGGCCGACACTCCTGAGGAGACGACCAGGCGTTTAGAACAGACGCAGAAGCACCAGATGGATATAATCGCCTCTCAACAGAGATCCATTGACTCCCTTAAGCATATGCTTGAGAAATTGCTTGAAGAAAGAGCGAGATCTCCTCCTAGACGACCGAAGGGGAAAGGGAGAAAGGGAGGAAGCCCACCCTCCGAATCTTCTGACGAGACACGACGATCTACCTCGGATGTGTCCAAACCCTCGTCGCAGGCAAGAAGCGACCAAGACCAGGAGAAGACTCATGCTAAGAGGGTGAGTCAATTGGAACGACGCCTCGAGGCCCTTGCCAATCGCAAGGACCTCCAAGAAGCAGGAGTGGTCCGGCCCTATCCGGCTGAGTGGGACTTAGTTCCATACCCTCCTAAGTTCAAGGCTCCAACCCTCCAAGCATTCGACGGGAAGGGGTCACCCAACCAGCACATCTACTACTTCAAATCCCAGACCGGGAATGTGGTAGATAATGACGCCATCCTGGCGCGACTGTTCATCGGCACCCTGAAAGGGTTGGCTTTTGAGTGGTTTATGAAGCTCCCGGAGGGTTCTATCAAGAACTGGGGGGATCTAGAGAAGCTGTTCTTGACACTCTTCTTCGAAGACGACTCCGAAGTCACAATGCCTACCCTTTTAGCTACAAAACAGCGAAAGGGAGAGTCCGTCAAGTCTTTCGTAGAAAGATTTCAGAACATGGCACTCCGATGTCCAAGCGGCATGACCCAGGCCACCCTGGTGGAGACATGTCGCCATAATCTCCAAACCTCACTCCTTGCTCAAATAGGAGTTGCTGAAAGCCGCACCTGGAAACAATTAGTCCAGCAAGGTGAACAGGCTGAGGAGATTGTCGCCCGCGTCAGAGCGGAAGAAGGCAAGCCCAGGCCAGAGAGGTCGACAAGGCGTGCACCAGACACCTCCCTCCAGACGAAGCGGAAGGATAATTTGGCGACGGAGACCAAATCTCCCACCAAACCTCAAACAGGCAGGGCAAGTGGCTCTTCAAGCCAGCCACGCCCCAACAAGCAGTATTCCTTCAAAGAGGAACACGTCGATTCGCTCTTCAAGCTACTCAACAAGAGCAATCGACTGAAGCTCCCTGAAATTAGGCGCCCGGAGGAAGTCGGCAAGACCGACAATCCCACCTACTGCTTATACCACAGGATGCTCGGACATCCTACCAAAAGCTGCTACGTCTTTAAGGACATCCTTCAAGCTCTGATTGACGCGGAGGTATTAAAACTCCGACCGGAACAGAAGAAGATGACGGCCAACATGACGTCGATTCTCCAGTTTGGGACACGACCCCCGACACCCGTGGGGGTGATCTCTGTCCCGAAAGGAGAACTGAGGGTGGTCAACACAGACCCTCATCAGCAGCGGGAGAAAGGCTTGGTACCCGTCCCTACACCTCGAGGGGAAATCATGTGGGTCCACCCTGACCTCGTCGACAAACAACAATGGACGACTGTGACCAATAGGAAGTCCAAAGGCAAAGGGAAGGCTTCATCTTGCCATGTGATATGCGCTTCCTCCCGAGAAGCGGATACTGATGTTCCCTCGCTGACTGACTCGGAAGAGGAGACAATAGTCCTGGCCGCGGAACCCAACCCACCAACGGTAGGAACCCGTTCGGGGCAGGCATACCTGAAACAGTATGGCGAGACAGCCATAGCTCCTCCACAACCAGCTGCAGAGCCAGCAAAGCCCTCCTCTAAACAGCCTGGGGAGAAACAGAAAGAAACTCGGTTTTCTCGAGTTCTTGCGAAAGGTGTAACGGAAGGATCCTCGACACCTTACAGTTTTGATGTCTTGGCTCAATTAGCCAACATCCCGGCACGCATTACCTTGTATGAGCTCCTGAGGCTATCAAAGTCAACCAGAGAGGCTCTACAAGAAGCTTTGGCAAATGCTGAGGTCTTTATGACCCGCGTGCCAAGGGAGGAAGATGTAGAGGATTGCCTCCACACCTCCCCAAATGCTCCCTGCATCACCTTCACAACAGATGACATGCAGGTTAAAGGGAAGCATGACCGACCCCTATACTTCACAGGGTATATTGGGTCATCTGAGGTGAACCGCATCCAGGTAGACCCAGGGTCTGCGCTAAGCATCATACCTCGCCGGGTTATGCAGTTTCTAGGCATTCCTACCCATCGTCTGAGCCCTACCCAGACAACTATTTACGGGTTCAATGCCAACAGCTCCCGCCCGATGGGAAGATCAAGCTCAAATGCCAGATCGGGAGCCTCAAGTCGGAAGTGACGTGTTACGTCATTGACGCGGACACTTCCTACAACCTGTTGCTGGGACGACCATGGATTCACCGTAATTCCATCGTTCCCTCTACTCTCCACCAAGTCATGAAATACATTGACGAGAGTGGACAGGTCCGAACGTTGATTGCCGAAAGGCATCCGTTTAAAGGGGTTGAAAATTATTTCATGGACTCCCTCTTATATCAGGATCCGGAGGAGACTAATGAAACCCCACAACCAGAGGAGCCAGACTCTGGTAATGAAGCTGACATTGAGCCAGAGAAAGAAGAGTGCCTGTGGGAGTTGGAACCACTTGTAAAGAGCACTAATAAGCTCGATGTTGATACCACCGACGATGCAGGCGGTTGGTATATTAATGAAGATTTAGATTTCGCGTATTTCCCTGCGTGTGAGTCTGATTCAATACCGTCGGATACTAGTACCGACGTAGATGAGGATGTCTGGTCGGCAATGGATGCTTTGACATCATTGCATGTACCAATAAAATCATCCTTCGGGACGTACCAGGATAATGGAGACGCGCAAGAGTCTGTATTCATGGTTCCAGCCAGACGAAAAGGCCAAAGACCAATACTTTTTGGGCGAATCGCGTCTGAACCAATGCCCCACGAAGAATCGGAAGGTGAGGATGAATCCCCTCAGTTCGATCATTATGAACCGAAAACGCTCAAGATGATGAAGCGCATGGGGTATGATCTAACCAACAGGCCTGGGTTGAACTTCGGAAAAGGAAGAAGAACACTGCTTCGGTCCTTTGTACCGAAAGGGAAAACCCCTGATTACTATCATCAGACGCGCCGGGGGTTGGGCTATATATCAACTCCAGTGCCATCAGCCTCTGATTCGGAGAGACTGTCAAGTCATGACTGCTCATCAGACACGTCGTCGTGGGAATCAGATGTCAGTGTCGGCAACATCTTCAAAGGGCTTTCAGTAAACATGGTTTCGACAAGCCATATGGAGGATGAAGATGAAGAAATGATCCAATCTGATACAGACCCTTGGATCAAACATTTGAATGCTCTTTGGGATATCCGCTTCGAACAGCGTGAGCCACCCACAGAAGACAAGGTTGTTCAAGTCAACCTAGGAGATGAAGCCAATCCTAAACCCATCTTCATAAGTGACGGCCTGTCACCTTCGGAGAAGAAGGATCTTATATCTCTTGTACAAGAGTATATAGACGTCTTCGCCTGGAATTACGAGGACATGCCTGGACTTGATCCTCAAGTGGCTATGCACCGCCTCAACATCAATCCGGATGTAAAACCTGTCAAACAACAGCAGCGACGGTTCCGTCCCGAAATAATGGAGGCAATCCAATCAGAAGTCAGGAAGCTTATTGACTCCGGCTTTATCAGGGAGGAACAGCATCCCGATTGGGTAGCCAACATCGTACCCGTTGCCAAGAAGAACGGGAAGATCCGGATCTGCATCGACTTCCGCGATCTAAACGAGGCCTGCCCCAAAGACGAATTCCCATTGCCAATCACGGATGTCATGATTGACAATACTTGTGGATTCGAGCGAATGTCCTTTATGGACGGATTCTCAGGATACAATCAAATCAAGATGTATCCCGATGACGAAAAGCACACCTCCTTCAGGACACCTCTAGGGGTATATTGCTACACCGTCATGCCCTTCGGTCTAAAGAATGCGGGGGCAACCTACCAAAGGGCCATGAATGCCATTTTCCATCAGCAGATACGCAAAACGGTGGAATGTTATGTCGACGACCTCGCGGTGAAAAGCCTCATTAAAGGAGATCACATAGCTGATCTGAAGGTGGTCTTCGACATCATGCGGGCTCATCAATTGAAGATGAACCCCACCAAGTCCTTCCTGGGGGTAGCCAGTGGCAAATTCCTAGGGTTTGTTGTAACTTCCACAGGAATCCATTTGGATCCAGAGAAAGTCCACGCTATCCAAGAGATGCAACCCCCCAGAAGCCTCAAGGAGCTCAGGGGATTACAAGGACGATTGGCGTACATCCGCAGGTTCATATCAAACCTTTCCGGGAGATGCCAACCCTTCGCCAAGCTGATGAAAAAGGTGTTTCATTCATTTGGGACGACGCTTGTCAAAAAGCGTTTGAGGAGATCAAACACTACCTCACCCAACCACCAGTCCTTGCAGCTCCGGTATCCGGAAAGCCTTTCCTGGTGTACGTCCGATCAATGGATCATTCTTTGGGAGCTCTACTAGCTCAGAATGATGACCAAGGGCGAGAACAAGCAATCTACTACCTAAGTAGAACGATGATCGGAGCCGAACATCGGTACAACCCGATCGAGAAGGAATGTTTGGCACTGGTGTTCGCTATTCAGAAAATGCGACACTATCTGGTGGGCCAAACCATAAATGTCATATCCAAAGTCAACCCCCTGAGGTTACTCATGACAAAGCCTTCATCATTGAACGGCCGACTGGCGAAATGGGCTATATTACTCTCTCAATACGAGATGCACTTCCTACCCCAAAAAGCCATTAAAGGACAAGCGGTGGCGGACTTCTTAGCCGAACACCCAGATCCGAGGGCAGCTAAACTCTACGAGGATCTCCCAGACGAGGTCGCCGGAGCCTGCCTGACCCAGACATTGTTCGAAGGACAAGTATGGCAACTTTTCTTCGATGGTGCATCAAGAACAAGCCCTAAGGGACACGCAGTTGCGGGGGTAGGAGTAGTACTCGTCTCCCCACAAAATTATGTGATTCCCCGAGCTATCTCGTTAACCGAGCCCTGCTCCAACAATGTGGCGGAATACAACGCTCTTTTGATTGGGATGCAATTCGCCGATGAGATTGGCGTTAAAAATCTCGAGGCGTACGGTGACTCCAAACTCATCGTCAGCCAAGTTCGCGGAGAGTATGAGGTCAGGCATGAAGATCTAGTACCCTACTACAACGCGACAATCCACATGGCCGAGAGGTTTTCAAACTTCTACATCGACCATGTACCGCGCAAGCAAAATGCGCATGCAGATGCACTTGCATCCCTTGCTGCCTCCTTAGCTCTTCCAGTTGGAGCAATGGAGAAGGTATTCGTCTATAGCCACGACCTATACTGCCCAAAAAGTCCCCTCGGAGATTACCAGAGGTCAACAGGAGATCGTCGCGGTAAGGAAACACTTGAAGTGTCGACCGATCCAGAGCTTAAAGACTGGCGATTCCCCTACATTGATTTTGTCTTGTACGGCATCTTGCCCGAAGACACCAGGGAGGCGGCTGCCATCCGAAGGAAAGCCTCCAAATTCTACTACAATGCGATTTCGCGAACATTGTATCGTAGATCGCATGACGGGATCCTGCTCCGGTGCCTCTCATCAAAAGAAGCCCACGAAGTGTTGAAAGAAGCCCACGATGGTACGTGTGGAGCTCATCAACCTGGCCCGAAGCTGGCAAACCGACTCCAAAGATTGGGTTACTACTGGCCCAAGATGGTTGCCGATGCTGTTGCCTATGCCAAAAGATGTCACGCCTGTCAAATACATGGCGATTTCATCCATCAAGCACCAGGATACCTCCACTCTACGACCTCTACCTGGCCGTTCGAAATGTGGGGGATGGACGTGGTTGGTCCTATCAGCCCACCATCATCAAAGGGACATCGGTTCATCCTAGCAATAACCGATTACTTCTCAAAGTGGGCCGAAGCTATCCCTTTGAAGGAGGTAAAATCATCTAACGTGATCAAGTTCGTGAAACATCACGTTATTTACCGCTTCGGTGTGCCTCGGCGGATTGTCCATGACAATGGACCCCAGTTCATCAGCCAGGCTTTTCAGAGATTCTGCGCCAAGTTCAGAATCCAGAGTGTGTCATCAACGGCATACTATCCGCCCGCTAACGGCCTCGCAGAAGCTTTCAATAAGACTATTGGCAAGCTTCTCAAGAAATTCGTCTCGAAAAGTCAACGAGACTGGGACGATAAGTTGGGCGAATGCTTATGGGCCTATCGCACAACTGTGCGAACCCCAACTAAAGCCACGCCATTTTCCTTGGTGTACGGATGCGAAGCCGTCCTTCCACTGGAAATCCAAATTCCATCTCTTCGCGTCGCCTTGACAGCGGAGATGACAACAGAGGAGAAGCATCGACAGCGACTCCAAGAATTGGAAGCCTTGGACGACAAGCGTCTGCAGGCCCAACAACAAATCGAGCTTTATCAAGCTCGTATCACCAGAGCCTTCAACAAGAAAGTCAAATCGCGAACTTTCAAGAAAGGCGACCTCGTCTTAGCCGTCCGAAGACCCATGGTCATGACGCACAAGACGAAAGGAAAATTCCAACCCAAATGGGAAGGACCGTTTGTAGTAGAGTCAGTCTACTCAAATGGATCGTATCGCCTCATAACCTCAAATGGCGATACACTCATGATGCCAATCAATGGCAAATTCCTGAAGAAATACTATCCCTAGATGGCATTCTTCTACCGATCAAGTTAAAAATACACCTCTGATCAAAAACATCCAACGCCTCCGACGGCTAAGGATAGAGGAAAATGTTGGCTTTTAAGCCCAACATAAGTCTTCGACAACTTATCATGCTGAGGGGAATAGCATGGCTAGCCCAACCCAAACGGTAGTTGGTAAAGGCACCTCAAATCCGTTGATAGCTGAGGGTTTGCTAAAAATCCTGCCGATCAAGTTAAAAAATACACCTCTGATCAAAAACATCCAACGCCTCCGACGGCTAAGGATAGAGGAAAATGTTGGCTTTTAAGCCCAACATAAGTCCTCGACAACTTATCATGCTGAGGGGAATAGCATGGCTAGCCCAACCCAAACGGTAGTTGGTAAAGGCACCTCAAATCCGTTGATAGCTGAGGGTTTGCTAAAAAATCCTGCCGATCAAGTTAAAAATACACCTCTGATCAAAAACATCCAACGCCTCCGACGGCTAAGGATAGAGGAAAATGTGGCTTTTAAGCCCAATATAAGTCCTCGACAACTTATCATGCTGAGGGGAATAGCATGGCTAGCCCAACTCAAACGGTAGTTGGTAAAGGCACCTCAAATCCGTTGATAGCTGAGGGTTTGCTAAAAATCCTAAGTGGACTTGATTCCACTCTTCCCTCCAAAAATCCCTTACCAATTCTCATCCATAGAATGGTAGGACCACAAAATGCAATCATTACTATGTTAACACTATACCTCTGGTAATGAATACTCCTCGTCGAGTACAAACCTGGCTTGTTAACTCTGCATAGAGTAACAAACTCTCAAATTTGCCAAGTTAACACTATACCTCTGGCACTTCAAATTCTACTTGTCAATTCTCATCAATAGAATGACAGGTCCTCAAATTGCTCCTATCGCAAGCAAATTCTTGTCAAGTTAATATCACACCTCTGACAAACTACTGTTTAAATTACATTACACCTCTAAGCGGTACATCGAGTGTCTGTCAAGTTAATATCACACCTCTGACAGTCACCTTTCTTCAGACTTCCATATCGAAGCTGAAATGGACGATGCCAAGTTAACACTACACTTCTAGCATCCGAGTCATTGCTAAGTTCAACAATACACCTGTAACGCCCCGATCCCGGCGATACGGGGACGTCACTGCAACGTATATACGTAGGTCAGAACTACCCTCCCGTATATACGCTAAGCATCAGTACAGACAAGAATCAGAGTACGGAAGCATATGGTGCATTATACATTCCAACACATATATCCAATTACAGAATTATCACCAGATGTGATTACAATATTACAATAATATTATATCACTGATGCGCAAATGCGGGAATACAAGAGATATACAATATATATGAACAGTATAAAAGGAAGCTCACATACACGTATACAAGGAAAGTACAAGCATGAATAGAAAAAGGGCACTCACGAGTTTGCTAAGGGAAAACTCGAGAGGCATACAGGGGGTCTGGAAGGATGTGGCTCTGGAGGTCGGCTGGGGATCCACGCTACCGCTGCGCTACTCTGAGCAGCCACAGGGAGAAGCCACGCTCCAAGCTCCATGACCTGGACATGAGAATCCAGGGGAGTCAGTGAAACTCCCCAGCGAGTATGATACAAAGCCAGGTGGCGAGCCAGGAGGAACACAAGTGTCAAACTCAGAAGACAGGAGGGTTAGAACACAAATGAAATACATATATGGGCGGTCATAATACAATCATCAGAAAAACGGAAATCCAAGGTAAAACTGATCATGAGCAAAAGTGATTGTATACGCTTAGGTCCCGGTCCCATGAGACTAGTACATCGAAGGAATAATCCAAACAAGGAAACCTCATCTATATACCTTTATCTCATGCCACAGAAATATCCAAGCGTATAGAATCAGAGATGCAAATCATATGATAGTCATAACGGGGATGCATAACAAGTACAACATAAATCCAAAGCAGGAACAAGTAATAGTTAAGACCGGAATCATCACTGGAATCAAGGAAATCATGATAAGTATCACAACTGGAAACATGACTGGAATATCAAGAATCATAACAATACCCATGACAGTATCAATTATTAATATTATTATTATTATTACTCGTCTGACCCATATATCTAGGTATGTGACCTGGTGTACGGCCAACCCACATACATCCATATATAAGCAAGCTAAGGGTGTTAACGGAAGCCGATGGAGAACTGATAGCCTTTCTTATAGTAGTTCCATACCCTGGAACCGGTAGGTATAATCAGTAATATCATAACACTTTCGCCATTGTATATATATATATATGTATATATATATACTTTAATTCCGTCACTATAAGCAAGGTATCATTCGGCATCCATCACTTCCTCCCATACCCATACAAGTTGTCCATTTTATAGCTTATAAACATAATTATCAGAGTTCGGGAATGAGTCATATCATAACAGTAATACATAACGGTGGTCAGTACATAACGGTAATCAGGTACTACATTCCCTTTATCATGATAATTATGAGAATCGGTGTATCATGCTTGGTGTCAAGAGATAGCATGATAAGCGGTGATGTATATCAAGTAACATGCATAACAATGGATCGATATAGTCCGGATCAGTCATGACATAACAAGGGGGTCTAGCAAGGTAGTGGCATGCCAGGTAGTCAGGTGATAACATACTGGGAGTCAGGTGATACCACGCCAGATGTAAGGTGATATACATGTGTTAAAAGGAAACATGCAATTGACAAGTCTGAAGCAATGACAAGTCTGAAATAATAGCATGGCAATCATAGGAGAAACTCAGAAGTCAACGACCACGAAGGTCGGCCACGCATAGTAAGAAAGCAGTAAAAGATATATGACATAAAGTATATGAAAACATAAAGCGAATCAATGAAATAAGAAGCAAGAAGGTAGCGAGTAAGAATACTCGCCCAAATCACCAAAACGCCGAAATATCCGGAATCCACTGAAGTTCGGAATGCGCCGCAACCTGTGATATAAATATGTAGAGTGAAGATGAGAGAGAGAAAGAATGGAAGATGATGTGTGTCTAGAGACAAGTCAAGTAATGCCTATAGGTGATGTAAGTCTAGAGGGTAAGGTTCATGTTCAAGAAAGGAATCAACTAAGATGGCTAGGCAAAGTTAGTCGACTAGGATGGAAGAGTAGTCGACTAATAGTGGAGTTAGTCGACTAACAGTCTGGTATAGTCGACTAGAACTGGTTTCCAGAGAGTTGGGTTTGGTTTCAGGGAATAGTTAGTCGACTAGGTTAGGAGGGGTAGTCGACTAATAATGATCTTAAGTCGACTAACAGATACTTAAGTCGACTAAGTCTGTGATACAGAAAGTTGGGGTTTCTGGTCCAGGAAGGGTTAGTCGACTAGGGTCAAGGGTGTAGTCGACTAAGGGCCTCTAGTCGACTAGGAACTAAGGTAAGTCGACTAATACTGTGTTTTCCAGAAAAGGTTAAGTTTCAGCTAAGGGTTTCTAGTCGACTAGTTCTAGGTCAAGTCGACTAATCGACTGGAAACAGCATACAGAACAGGTTTTCTAGGGTTTTGGTTTGATGGCTAAATAAACATGGATTTAAAGACATAATTGAACATGATATGTGAACTTAAGCATGCTAAGAAATAACCAAGTCTTGGTGATGAAAATTACCTACCAAAAGAGATGGTTGATGATGGAAGTTGATGATGAAGAAAAGGTGGAGTCTTTGATGGAGTTGATGACCTTGGTGGTTGTTTCCATGGTGATGAAGGAAGAAGAAGATGAAGCTAGGTTGGAGAGGTGGTGGTGGTTGCCTTGGTGGAGATGAAGGAGATGGAGGTGGTGAAAGCTAGGGTTTGGCTTTTGGTGAAGAGAAATGAAAAGAAAGGGATTGAAATGAAAAGGAAATGTATATATAGGATTTGGATTTTGTAAAGGGAGTTGCAATTAAATGAAAGGGGAGGGCTTAATTGCAAAGTGGGGGTGAGGTGAGTGTCCTTCTCTTGGCCACTTGGCCGGCCATGGGGGAGAGAGAGAATGAGTGGGATTTAAAAAAGGATTAGGTGAAAGTGAGTGGGATTATGTGGAAAATTGGAATTATTGGAAAATTGGAAAAGGCTTTGGTTAGTGGAGGAAGGAAAGAAAATAAAGGAAAAGGAAAAATGGAAAAGAAATTATAATGAGAAGATATTTTCTTGGGAAAGAAGATGAAAATAATGGAAGTGGCGGATTCCCGGGACTCAGTTGCGGATGCGGAAACCTTTCGGGAAAAATACCGGAATCATCCGAAATTCAAGTATCTCGGAACGACCCGAAATAATTACCAAAATCAATAATAATATATAAAGACCGATAGTGAAATCCGTTTGAAGAAATACTTTATAGTTTTGAAACCAAAAATCCCGGAACCAGTTATCTACCGACTCCGTTGGAATTTTCATAAAATCATAAAATCCTCAGAAAAAGAATATAAGTAAGAAATATGATTCTAAGAAATAAAGTCTAAAGAACCATCATGAAATTCCAAGCCGTTTGTAAAATAAAAATCCGGGAATCGGTCAGCGGTACTGGCCGACACCGGTTTTGGAGAAATTCCTTTTAATCCAAGATAATTCCAGAAAATCATATAAAATCTAAAATATTGGAAAATAATCTTTGGAACTGAAATCGGTCAAATCTAAACACCGGAAAGGTCAAATCGGGTAATATACTAGGATCGGGTCCTTCGGTTCAGACTAGGGCTGACTCCGTGTCCACGAATCCAAATCCAAAACAAAAACAATCATATAAGGAATTCATCATACAGAATAAATACAGGAAACAAATCGAAAAAATACGACTGAAAATCTGAATACGCAACTAAGTACGTATTCCGGAAACGGGGTATTACAATCCACCCACCTTACAAAAAATTGCGTCCTCGCAATTTCGTTAAGGGGTAAATTGAATACAAAGGGACAAAGGTGGAATTTATACCGATTAAGATATGAAGCACTAGAGGTAGGGCTCTCAAGTTGGCTGAACAATAATCATCCTCTGTACCTCCGGCTGTATAAATCCTCGAATAAAGCTGAATAATACTGCTGATGTCGTGGCTGTGTAATAGAATTCCAGATGTACTGCATACTTAATAGTCCTCCGAGCATAAGCCAGAATACTGAAGATAAAGAAAACCCTGATAGTCCTGAGCATAATAAAGAAGACCGATAATTAAGAATCTGACTGCTGACCTCTGAAAGATAGCCAGATCAAGATCGATCTGGAGAATACCAAGCTTCATAGAATTGGCCGAAGAGATCACATAAGAGCTTCATTCTGAACCAGCCACTACCTCTCTAGTCTAGTCATATCTTAAGATAGTATAAGGCTTCATAAAACCAAAACATAAAACCAAACGGGGAAAGGATAGGAGTGATTAGGAATCAAGGGAAGATATTCAAGGAGGGATTAGAAATCAAAGGAAAGATAGCCAAGAAATAGATAACTCTGCACTTGCAGTTGGAATGTATAACCAAGACTCATGTATTCCAGTTGCAAATCTCTTTACCATTGATTTGCCTTCTGGACGTACTGAGGAGGTTAGAGCCTAAGCTCTGATACCAACCTGTAACGCCCCGATCCCGGCGATACGGGGACGTCACTGCAACGTATATACGTAGGTCAGAACTACCCTCCCGTATATACGCTAAGCATCAGTACAGACAAGAATCAGAGTACGGAAGCATATGGTGCATTATACATTCCAACACATATATCCAATTACAGAATTATCACCAGATGTGATTACAATATTACAATAATATTATATCACTGATGCGCAAATGCGGGAATACAAGAGATATACAATATATATGAACAGTATAAAAGGAAGCTCACATACACGTATACAAGGAAAGTACAAGCATGAATAGAAAAAGGGCACTCACGAGTTTGCTAAGGGAAAACTCGAGAGGCATACAGGGGGTCTGGAAGGATGTGGCTCTGGAGGTCGGCTGGGGATCCACGCTACCGCTGCGCTACTCTGAGCAGCCACAGGGAGAAGCCACGCTCCAAGCTCCATGACCTGGACATGAGAATCCAGGGGAGTCAGTGAAACTCCCCAGGCGAGTATGATACAAAGCCAGGTGGCGAGCCAGGAGGAACACAAGTGTCAAACTCAGAAGACAGGAGGGTTAGAACACAAATGAAATACATATATGGGCGGTCATAATACAATCATCAGAAAAACGGAAATCCAAGGTAAAACTGATCATGAGCAAAAGTGATTGTATACGCTTAGGTCCCGGTCCCATGAGACTAGTACATCGAAGGAATAATCCAAACAAGGAACCCTCATCTATATACCTTTATCTCATGCCACAGAAATATCCAAGCGTATAGAATCAGAGATGCAAATCATATGATAGTCATAACGGGGATGCATAACAAGTACAACATAAATCCAAAGCAGGAACAAGTAATAGTTAAGACCGGAATCATCACTGGAATCAAGGAAATCATGATAAGTATCACAACTGGAAACATGACTGGAATATCAAGAATCATAACAATACCCATGACAGTATCAATTATTAATATTATTATTATTATTACTCGTCTGACCCATATATCTAGGTATGTGACCTGGTGTACGGCCAACCCACATACATCCATATATAAGCAAGCTAAGGGTGTTAACGGAAGCCGATGGAGAACTGATAGCCTTTCTTATAGTAGTTCCATACCCCTGGAACGGTAGGTATAATCAGTAATATCATAACACTTTCGCCATTGTATATATATATATATGTATATATATATACTTTAATTCCGTCACTATAAGCAAGGTATCATTCCGGCATCCATCACTTCCTCCCATACCCATACAAGTTGTCCATTTTATAGCTTATAAACATAATTATCAGAGTTCGGGAATGAGTCATATCATAACAGTAATACATAACGGTGGTCAGTACATAACGGTAATCAGGTACTACATTCCCTTTATCATGATAATTATGAGAATCGGTGTATCATGCTTGGTGTCAAGAGATAGCATGATAAGCGGTGATGTATATCAAGTAACATGCATAACAATGGATCGATATAGTCCGGATCAGTCATGACATAACAAGGGGGTCTAGCAAGGTAGTGGCATGCCAGGTAGTCAGGTGATAACATACTGGGAGTCAGGTGATACCACGCCAGATGTAAGGTGATATACATGTGTTAAAAGGAAACATGCAATTGACAAGTCTGAAGCAATGACAAGTCTGAAATAATAGCATGGCAATCATAGGAGAAACTCAGAAGTCAATGACCACGAAGGGTCGGCCACGCATAGTAAGAAAGCAGTAAAAGATATATGACATAAAGTATATGAAAACATGAAGCGAATCAATGAAATAAGAAGCAAGAAGGTAGCGAGTAAGAATACTCGCCCAAATCACCAAAACGCCGAAATATCCGGAATCCACTGAAGTTCGGAATGCGCCGCAACCTGTGATATAAATATGTAGAGTGAAGATGAGAGAGAGAAAGAATGGAAGATGATGTGTGTCTAGAGACAAGTCAAGTAATGCCTATAGGTGATGTAAGTCTAGAGGGTAAGGTTCATGTTCAAGAAAGGAATCAACTAAGATGGCTAGGCAAAGTTAGTCGACTAGGATGGAAGAGTAGTCGACTAATAGTGGAGTTAGTCGACTAACAGTCTGGTATAGTCGACTAGAACTGGTTTCCAGAGAGTTGGGTTTGGTTTCAGGGAATAGTTAGTCGACTAGGTTAGGAGGGGTAGTCGACTAATAATGATCTTAAGTCGACTAACAGATACTTAAGTCGACTAAGTCTGTGATACAGAAAGTTGGGGTTCTGGTCCAGGAAGGGTTAGTCGACTAGGGTCAAGGGTGTAGTCGACTAAGGCCTCTAGTCGACTAGGAACTAAGGTAAGTCGACTAATACTGTGTTTTCCAGAAAAGGTTAGTTTCAGCTAAGGGTTTCTAGTCGACTAGGTTCTAGGTCAAGTCGACTAATCGACTGGAAACAGCATACAGAACAGGTTTTCTAGGGTTTTGTTTGATGGCTAAATAAACATGGATTTAAAGACATAATTGAACATGATATGTGAACTTAAGCATGCTAAGAAATAACCAAGTCTTGGTGATGAAAATTACCTACCAAAAGAGATGGTTGATGATGGAAGTTGATGATGAAGAAAAGGTGGAGTCTTTGATGGAGTTGATGACCTTGGTGGTTGTTTCCATGGTGATGAAGGAAGAAGAAGATGAAGCTAGGTTGGAGAGGTGGTGGTGGTTGCCTTGGTGGAGATGAAGGAGATGGAGGTGGTGAAAGCTAGGGTTTGGCTTTTGGTGAAGAGAAATGAAAAGAAAGGGATTGAAATGAAAAGGAAATGTATATATAGGATTTGGATTTTGTAAAGGGAGTTGCAATTAAATGAAAGGGGAGGGCTTAATTGCAAAGTGGGGGTGAGGTGAGTGTCCTTCTCTTGGCCACTTGGCGGCCATGGGGGAGAGAGAGAATGAGTGGGATTTAAAAAGGGATTAGGTGAAAGTGAGTGGGATTATGTGGAAAATTGGAATTATTGGAAAATGGAAAAGGCTTTGGTTAGTGGAGGAAGGAAAGAAAATAAAGGAAAAGGAAAAATGGAAAAGAATTATAATGAGAAGATATTTTCTTGGGAAAGAAGATGAAAATAATGGAAGTGGCGGATTCCCGGGACTCAGTTGCGGATGCGGAAACCTTTCGGAAAAATACCGGAATCGTCCGAAATTCAAGTATCTCGGAACGACCCGAAATAATTACCAAAAATCAATAATAATATATAAAGACCGATAGTGAAATCCGTTTGAAGAAATACTTTATAGTTTTGAAACCAAAAATCCCGGAACCAGTTATCTACCGACTCCGTTGGAATTTTCATAAAATCATAAAATCCTCAGAAAAAGAATGTAAGTAAGAAATATGATTCTAAGAAATAAAGTCTAAAGAACCATCATGAAATTCCAAGCCGTTTGTAAAATAAAAATCCGGGAATCGGTCAGCGGTACTGGCCGACACCGGTTTTGGAGAAATTCCTTTTAATCCAAGATAATTCCAGAAAATCATATAAAATCTAAAATATTGGAAAATAATCTTTGGAACTGAAATCGGTCAAATCTAAACACCGAAAAGGTCAAATCGGGTAATATACTAGGATCGGGTCCTTCGGTTCAGACTAGGGCTGACTCCGTGTCCACGAATCCAAATCCAAAACAAAAACAATCATATAAGGAATTCATCATACAGAATAAATACAGGAAACAAATCGAAAAAATACGACTGAAAATCTGAATACGCAACTAAGTACGTATTCCGGAAACGGGGTATTACAACACCTATGGCTATGACCTTTCCTCGACTTCCTTGTCCAAGCCGAGACGGACGATGCCAAGTTAACACTACACTTCTAGCATCCGAGTCATTGCTAAGTTCAACAATACACCTATGGCTATGACCTTTCCTCGACTTCTTTAAGCCGAGACGACTAATGCCAAGTTCAACATTACACCTCTAGCATTACTATCACTGTTAAGTTAAACATCACACCTATGACAGTGACACCCTCAGTTTTCCCAAATAAAACTGAGATGCTGATGAGTTAGGTTAATATCACACCTCTAACTCACGTCCTTGTCAAGTTAACATTACATTCTGACAAGACTACTTCTAACCGTTAAGTTAATATCACACCTCTAACGGTAAAAATCTCACTAGATTCCCCACGAGTCTAGTTTCATTTGATATTCTCCCCAACCGAGTATCAAATTCATTTTGGAGGCATTGTTGGTTAACATTACACCGATAAACAATGCTTCCATCAAAATCCCCAGCTGATCTAAATCAAGTTAATCCCAAATCCTTGATAAAAGTTCACTTCTCTGGGGGTACACACTCTACTTGTCACTTTCTTTTATAAAGTGGCGGGTCCACCAAAATCATTCTTTTGCTTCTAAAACAAAACATTCAAGACAACAGAAAGAGGCAAAAGAAAAGTGTCACTTTATTGATATTCAAGCATATGAAAGTGATACAAAACGCTCTCTTATACAATTAGATGAGTGTTACAATTAAGGAGTACAAAGAAGTCCCTCTCTCTCTCAGAGGCCGTACTCACTCCTTGAAACCGCATCTGATCCCAGGTGCATAATTGGAACCGATTGCGCCATGGCGATGACGCAAAAGTCGAAAGCGCCCTAGCTGATTAAGCTAAGAGCAATGGTGTTCTTGAGGTCCGGTGGCAATGGTGTTCAGGCGCGTCTCTTTCCCTAGCAGACCATCCAACAAACATGGAGTCACTCCTGGGGTGAGAGAGGAAGTTTAGGAGTCATCACAAAGGATGCTACCCTCCACTAGGTCCAGCGGCAGCAGGAAGCCCTGCAACCCTCCATTTCATCACCATCCCTTTCCTCCAGCAGGCCATCTAACGGAATGTCCTTGATGTCACTTCTGGGGTAGGGAGAGGAAGAGGATCTCATCCGCCGCCGCAACCGCCGGACCACCCTCGCCGATACTCAGCCTATCCGTCTCTTGCACCAGATCTGAAGAGACCTTGGCGAGGGTTGGGTCCTCGTCAGAGATATAATTTAATCTCTCACAAACGACGAGGACCATAATTTAATCTCTCACAAACGAACGTGGAGCAAGTTCGCCAGCCGGTATATTCTTTCTGGGGCCCGCAAACCTGAAAAAGGACATCAAGCCAACCTGCAAAGAATAAAAAGAGAGTCAGAAAATCTGGAACTCAGTACATTTTATAAAGGAAACTGAGTAACAGAACGCGGCAGCCATTCAAGACTTCAGACGCGGGAATAACCCGCACAGTCAAACAGACGCGAGTCAAACTGCGCCACGTATAGATTCAAACGCGGCCTCAGTTTGTACCCGCGCCTAATGCACCAGACGCAAAGAATTTCAGAACGCCAAAAATTGCCATCTCTCTGTTGGGTGAACAGGAGTTGCAAGATTCAGGTCTGAAACGCGCCAAGGCAGTGGCCATGAAACGCAATGGGCAAAGCCAGCGTCAAGTGCCCGCGTTCAGAGAAGTCAAGTCACTGGCACAAATTCCAGAGAAGGAATGCACCGGGGGACTTCATTCAGACGGTTATGCCAAAGTTCAGGCTATACACATCATCGGGGGACATACCAGCAGAGACCTCTGGCCAGAGTTGGCCTCTCTGCACCCAAACGCAGGCGTCCAAGATGATCCGAGAGGGGGTTCTTCTTGAAGAGACCAAACCGAGCGTGAGAGCTCTGGGTCATCTTCATCCTCGAAATTACCTTCATCCATGGAGACGGAATCCCTATCAGAAACTCTTTTCTGAAGAAGGTGGGACTTCTCAGAGCAATCCAAAGAGAAATAATCCAAGCTTGGATTATAGAAGGGGAGCGCACCCTATTTATAGGCGGCCCTAATAACTGCCATTAATGGGGCGTTAATTGGAACCGTCACGCACGATTGTCAAAGCCCAGTGAAGGATTGACGCGTGGAACGCCGCTTTGGAAACCGTCGCAAGCGCCGGTTTTCAACCGCCCGCGTCGTTTTTGCATTTAAGGGCAGTAACTCCTGAGTCCAATGAGGAGTTGACGCGTGGATAACTGCCTTGGGAATCAACGGATGACTCGAAATCCCAATCGACATTGAAGACCTGACGAGCAAAGATCTCCTAAAATCTTGAGTCAGATCACATTAAACGTAGATGGAAAGCCGCGTCCCTTCAGCAGACAAGCTGCATCTCTTGCGTCTGCCCGATCCGCGCAAGACAGATTTGCGTTATTCAGAGTTGCGTCTCACCTTGTGAGTGACGCTGCGTCTCACCCCAGGGACTGACAGCCGCGTCTTACTTTACGGATCAATGCCGCGTCTCATCTTTTGATTGACGCCGCATCTCATCAAGAAGACCGCGTTCCGATTTGTGATTGACGCCGCGTCTCACCAAAAGGACTTAGTAGAATCTAAGTTCTTATGAAATGATGACCGCGTCTCACTTTATGATTGACGCTGCGTCTCAGTAAAGGACTTTGTGAAAACTAAGTTCCGGTGGACTGACACCGGCGTCTCACACCCTGTGATCGACGCTGCGTCTCGTCAAAAAGACTTGGTGAAATCTAAGTCCCCATAGATTGATGCCACGTCTCATTCTATGGGATTAATGCCGCGTCTCGCCAAGACCGCGTCTCATTAAAAGAACTTAGTCCTACCTAAGTTCATAATCACGACTAGTGATCAAGAGTTGGACTCATCCACACAGGACAAGAAATTGGGACAAAAGCTTTAAAGAAAACTTCTATTATATCAAAAAATGATAGAAGTGGGATACAAACACTCTTGATAAATAGAGTGTCCCTTTTCTTTACAAAAGAAAAAAAGAAAAGAAGGCTAAATGTCCTGGTGCGCCAAGAACGGATTTGTTCCCTAAGGCGGTGAATCTCATGCTGGCGCGTCCTCTCAGCCTCCATGATAGCCCGGTCCCGCGCTCTCCGCCTCAGATAAGAAATTTCTGGCAGCCAGCTGCATCCGCAAAGATTCCACCCTGGAAGATTGTATGGTAGGGATAGACTCTCTTCAGCACGCGCCGTAGCAGCCCCGTTGCTCCTCAAGCTCCTTTTTGAGGGAAACAAGTTTCTCCCTCATTTAGCGCAAGAACAGCTTCCGCCTTGGCGATAATGTCCCGAGTTCTGAGGATGACTTGCTCCGTGCTCTGCACACTGAGCTCAGATTCCCTCGAATCTCCGGCTAATTTCTGAAATTTCAGCCTTGGAATATTCAAGGTCACGGACCTCGGCAGCGATTTTGTGCCTCCGCCTCCTGTCGCTCCCGTTCCTGATCAGCTAGGAGCCTAGTCAAGGTGGCCTGGGCTTCATCAAAAGAGCCAGCATCTTCCAAAGATTCCAGCTCCCGCAGGTTATCTCCAAGTTGCTCTACCACTCGTAGGCATGCCCTGGCAAGTGAAGGGCCTCCCGCCAATTCGACGCTCACGGCCATATTTTTCAAGAAGCCTCTGGGCGAACTGGAAGGTGCTGTGTCCACGGAAGATGAGATCAATACATGATCCCATCGAGGTGAAGAATTGTTGCACCATCTGACGTGCCAGCTCCCCCATGTCTTCACACCTAAGAGCTTCCTTCCTGCTTTTTCTGTCACGGGATAGGGATATAGGGCGGGTCTTCTCGCACAAGAGCCGTGCCGGCCGTCGATGTGGCAAGAGCAAGACTACCCACTGGCGCTTCCTGGAGCGCTGCCTCTGCAGGAGCTTCCCCCGACCAATGAAGGAGTTGTAAGCACACCTCTTCAGAAACTTCCACCGAGAAGTGAGCTGTGTGGCCTTCTGGAAGGGTGCCGATCGTCAGACTCCCCACCTGAGCCCCCTCAGTCAGAGCTGCCTTACTAAGTTCGAGGTCCAGAGGCGTCGAGTCCTGTAAAATGGGAGTCCCCCAGCTTCGGCAGTAGCTTCTCCACCGGCGGAGTGAGAGCCTCCTCCGCCTCAATGTGATGTTTCCCCTCCTGGCAAAGGGGAAGGCTCCCCAACTTCAACAGCTGCCCCCACTAAGGTTGTCTCAGCAACCGAATCCTCAATCCCCTTGGGCTGGGTCAACACTGTTTCCATCGCCTCGACATGCAAGGAAGTTGTACCTTCAGTAGGGATTATAGCCAGGCGGTAACGCAGTCGATGATTTCGCCCCCGTATATTGTCTCCTCCGAGATGTGGAAGAATTTGCTCTGATCAAGAAGAGCGGGTTCATCGCCATGGTCGACTTCATCTTCAAAGTCACTTTCTCCCGATGACGAAGAAGACGATAGCGCCACGCGAGGAAGCTCCGCAACAGGAGCCTTACCCCCATCACCCAGTGGTAGGACTAGGGTCGACTGCCCGAGGATTGGAAATAAAGACACTAGGAGACCCCGACTGCTGTACCTCGTCTCTCCCTTCATGAGCAAAGGAGACTCGGGCTGAGTTGAGATTCCTGGAATCTCGACATCCTCTTCGCCCATTATGTCAACCTCCGGTGACTCGGTATCACCAGCAACAAGGTCGCTCAACGAGCTCCCCTTCCTCCATGGCCTTGCTGCGCGACCTAGGAGCATGGACCAAGCTTGGAAAATCTTCATCTTCCAGCGGTTCCTCAACTCTAACAGGGACACCTTCAGGAGGAGCCTCAACTCCAGCAGAGATAGCTCTGGATTGAGAGACTTCAGCCGTCAGTCCCTCCGAGCCTTCTTTGGGGCAGGCTCAACTACAGAAGCAGAGCGTCGACGACGCTTCCTCGCCAATTGCTTCAACCTCCTTGCCGGTCGCGGCTCCACTCTCATTGCTGGTGGCTCCGCCCTCGTCGCTTGCGGCTTTGCCCTTGCCGGTCGCGGTTCCGCCCTCATTACTGGGGGCTCCCTCCTCGATCGTTTCTCGACCTCCCTCTGAGCTTTCAGGTACTGGTCGAGGAGTTTAGTACGTTTACTACTGATTCGGACCTCTCCTCGAGACTGGCATTGATACTCTCAAGACATGAAGACTCCGGAATAAGATCTGGCGTCTGGCCGGCTTGGGAGTACCAAGTACAGAAGCTGAAGCTCATACGGCACTTAGGCGCCTCGTCGGGTAGATGGAACGTTGCTCCCGTCCCTCCAGCCACACTGTAATACCAAGCCCGAGCACCTTCGAACAGGTTCCCATCAAAGGCAAGTTGAGCATTGGGATTCCCGACGTAAAGCTGATCATAGCCAAATTGTCGGGCAAAACGACTTGGCATATACGGTTCGATAGTGCAGGAAGTCCCTTGGCGAAACAGCACATATCCTGGTCGTATATTTGATCAACCACCAGAAGGCTCCAGCAGGCAATTGCGAGAAGTCATCCCGCCCAGCGACATCCGTGAACAGCTCCCCGGGGGCTGCACCTTGAACCTCTGGAAAACAACGGTAAGCTGATAGTTCGTGGCACAGGAAAGACGCTTCCTAATGTAATACAGGTAGGTGTCATGCCACTCCGAACGTTCAGCCGTTGCACAAATGGGATATGATCCATGCTCCCCACGCGCCGCCGTCATTAGAGATGGACAATGCATCACGTACCAAGCCATGAGGTACGTGTAAGGCAGCTCAATCCGCGGGTTGGGGTGCCTCACCGTCGGGTTCCCCTCTGAGTCGGTATACGGCTCCCCCGGGAATTAGCAGTCTTTGGGGTTCGCAGAAGCTCTTGGTCAGCACCCGCAGCCCGCTTTGAATACCAGCCACCACGCTGGAAGAAGGGCTATGGGGTGGCCATGAGCCAAGAGTACCGCCGGTATACCACATCTGCCACAATAACTTCATGTGGTAGCGTGGGCACCACACCCTCTTCAGCCACAACATCAGGAAGCCCGCCAACAGCGCCTGATCAGAAATAGGGTCCGGGCTTGATGGTGAAAGCTCTCAAAGACCAGGTCAGGGTCGAAGCCGTCCTCGTTCGACTCCGTGGTATAGAACTTGTCAGAAGCTGCGTCGATCCTGTCTTCAACTTCCCCACCAGAACTAGGAGCTAGTCGGATTACTGGAGATCTTTATTGCTGACATTATTAAACAGATAATCAGCCCAGGATAGTTGCTTGACGCCTCCTGACCTCCAGGCAGTGTCTGGCCGCAGATGTAGAAATGGCACATCACCTCCCAGTAGGTCTCGTACACTTGAGGAGATTCTTTTTCCAAAAGGCGCAGTTCCCTGGTGGTTGGGACAAATTCCTCGTAAGGAATGTCCCCTGACGACAACCCGAGACCTCATACAACTCGTGCAGGGCAAGGCCCATCTCTCCGACCGGAGTAAAGAATGTCCCCGTCCGAGATTGTAGCGCTCCAGAATCCCAAAGAAGTTATGAGAACTCATCGGGACGCCCCACTGCACGGCCCTGACTGCTGGGTACAGCCCCACACACTTCAGCGGTCCCTCAAGATGAAATCACCTAGAGGGGGGTGAATAGGTGATGGCTATATGATAATGGCAATTTTGCGGAATTTAAAAATTTTAACTCTAAACAATTAGCACAATACAATATTTCTTGCAAGTAAAGGACAATGTAAAATGCAAGTAATAAAGAGATAGAGTTAGAAGAATTTGAGCAAACGCAAACACGCCGATATGTTTCCGAGGTTCGAGCCACGCTCTACGTCCCCGCCTTCACACTTGAAGGATTTCCACTATTGAGGATCCCCCGGAATCAACAATACAAGGACAATACTTGTCCGTCTCCCGTGATGACACTTCACCACCTTGAGCACACTAGCTCGCCTTGAGGCCGATGCCTCTACAACTTCATCAATTACAATGGAAGTGATCACACTTGATCACTTTACAAAAGAGCTCACTAAGCACAATCCTAGAACAAATAGGAGACTTAGAGTATGGGATTGTGTAGTGCAAAACAAGAGAGAAGTAGAGGAATAGGCTCCAAGTAAGGTGTATGGAATTTTGGCTTTGGAGAGAAAAATCTTTTCTAAACTTCAACTTTGGAAATCTTGAAAACTCTTGTAAAAACTCTTGATATTCTTTTTTAAATTGTTAGTCATGTCACTTGAAGTGACTACCTATTTATAGGGTCAAAAACTGCTCAAGAGATTCGTTGGAGACAAATCCCTAAAGTCAAAGAGTCAGAAAATATAGCTGTTGAGTCTGTCAGAATTTTTGACAGAGTGCCGTCGACCCGGTCGGTCGACCGCCAACGGTCAAAAATCCGACCGTTGGGCTCACCGGTCGACCGGTCGGTCGACTGGCAATTTCCAGAGAACAAAGGGTTTGGGCGGTCGAGTATCGGTCGACCTGCCGGTCGACTGATACGCACATGCACAGTTTGTGCATGTCGGTCGAGTGCCGGTCGACTGCCGGTCGACCGGCACTGTGAATTCTGTAAAAACAGAATTTACAACCTGGAAAATTTGGATTTTGGTTTTTGGGTCTTGGTTAAATACTTTGGTCTTGAAAAATCATAGAGTATGAGCATGTGTCATACTACTATCAAGGTAAAATA
>JAVJIF010029642.1:0-52332 GCA_038442645.1 Agave tequilana | reverse complement strand
CAGAAATTTCTGCAGGTTGCTTTGCATTGCAAAATCTGCTTACTGCTGTGATTATGTTTCTCTGTGATTACTCTGCAACTGCTAATAATTAACATTAACCCATTTGTTGAAAATTAAAAAAAAAATTTTTTTTAGACTCTTGCATTTAGGGCACGTGTCTACTTACATTTTTTTTAATTCTGTTGAAGAGTGCTGGCGACAAGGTACGTTTGCATAGCATATAGATTAGGAAACACTCTTGTTGTTTACTGCTTTCTTGAGTGATTACTTTTCTACCGCTTTACACGTACACTAATTCATCTTAAGGGCATAACCCATAAGCAAGATAAGGTGGGGATTTCATCACCCTTCCTTGGCCCACAAATCATATCCGTCACACTCACAACCCTAACCTTAAGTAAAATTTGACTAGACGTTGGCCCTAGGTTAACTCGGACTCAATAGGAGATTGACCGAAGGAGGAAAATTGTTCGAAATTAACTCTTTCAATCGGTGTCTAGGCAGGGGATTGAGGGCCGAAGCCGAAGAACGGTGGTTATTTAATTAAGGAACGTCTCTGACGGAAAACCTCCCACCGGTCTTGCCACCTACCTGGCCGATTAGCTTGTGGTTAACGTCGACAGTAGACCTCCTAAGGACAGTCTAAAGTTAGGAGTCGTCTAGGTCAAGGCTTACCTTAGATTAGGACTTTTGATTGTTTTTCTTTTGATTGATTGGGTGAACTTGTTTGCTGATTGTGCATGACCGCTTGGTCGAGAGACCCACTTACATCCAGGCTAACTAGAACTAGTTCACCACCCGAGCTCAAGCCCGACTCACACATGGCACAACCACAGTCACTCCAAGATAGGTTCTATCCTATTAGAACCTCTCTTCCTTCTTGCATCCAGCTCACCATCGAAAGTGTTGACCCATATGAACTCAAGCCACAATACATCAACACTCTTCCCAAATTTCATGGACTTGAATCTGAGGATGCATACTTCTTCATAAGGGAATTTGAAGAAGTATGTCAAATGATGAATATACCTAAGTTAGGAGACGATGCTATCAAACTTAGGTTTATCCCCTTTGCTTTGAAGGATTTAGCAAAGAAATGCTCTACAGTCTAGAGGCTGGTTCAATATCTTCTTGGGATAATTTCATTAAGGCCTTCTTAAAGAAATTTTATCCCGTTCACAAGACTGCTCTGATTAGGAAGAATATCCTCCAGTTTAAGCAAACAGCCAATGAACCTTTTTGGAAATACTTCGAGCGTTTTAAGGATCTCCTTGCCCAATGTCCTCACCATGGGATAGAAATGGCGACTTTGCCAAGTTCTCTATGATGGATTAGATTATTCTACTAAAACACTGTTAGAATCCATGTGTCAAGGAGGATTTCTGCAAAAGAATGAAGATGAAGGATGGACATTGTTTGAGGAATTGCTGAAAAATCCATCCAATGGGACCCTACTCCTGAAAAATCTAGGACTAATGACCCTACTTCTTCTAAAGGAGGTATCCATTCCATTGAGGCCAACGTAGCAACCGATGCTAAGTTAGCTGCTGTTATGCGTAGACTAGAGGCTCTTGAAACGAAAGAGCCAGTCTCTGTGAACCAAGCCAGCCCAACATCTTCGGCGGGCTGTACTTATTGTCAAGATATGAACCATGTGTTTGAGGAATGTCCTGTCTTCATCGCGCATCAAAGCTTGCCCGAACATATGAGTGCGGCCTTCACAAGGCCTGCCAACAATCCTTATTCGCCCACCTACAATCCCGTTGGAGAAACCATCCCAATTTTTCATGGGGCCCAAGCAACAATGATCAAGTGAGGCCCAAATTCTCCAACAACTTCCAAAATCCGCCTTATCAACAAATTTCCCTAGTCAAAATCCTCCACTGTCTTTCCAAAATTCACAAATGGAGACAAGACTTTCAATTTGGAAAGAAAGGTGGATACCCTAGTCAAAAGCCAAGACACGCTGGCTCAAGTCCTAGTAGGATAGAGCTCCAATTGAACCAGCAAGAGAGACAGAGGGGTACCCTACCGAGTCAACCATTGCCAAATCCTAGGAATCCTAGGCCAGCCAATGAGGTTCAAGACCCAAATCAGTGTCATATGGTTCATACACTCAGATCGGGAAAACAAGTTGATAATCAAGTATCCATGCCATCGGATCCATCTCAGCCATCCATTCCACCTAGCTCCACTCCTTCTCCATCCAGTCCCAAGGAAACTGAAGCTGAAAAGTCAGCAGATCAGTTGCACCAGCCTATAGCTCCATTTCCAAATAGGCTTAGAAGCAACAACAATGCACATATGGAGAAATTATTAGAGGTATTCAATCAAGTTAGGCTCAACATTCCACTTCTTGATGCAATCCAACAGGTCCCTAGTTATGCCAAATTCATTAAGGACATGTGCACCAAGAAAGAAAGACTAATGTGCCTAAGAAGGTTTTTCTAGCCACTAACATTAGTGAGCTACTGTCCAACCAGATCCCTATCAAGTATAAGGACCCAGGTTGCCCCACCATTTCTTGCACCATAGGTCGAGCCGAAATCAATCGAGCACTTCTCGATTTAGGAGCCAGCATCAATTTGCTCCCTTTCTCCGTTTATCAACAACTTGATTAGGTGAACTCAACCCGACCCAAGTTACTATTCAGTTGGCTGACCGTTCTATCAAAGTTCCAAAGGGAGAGATCAATGACGTTCTCATACGGGTTGGAGAATTCATTTACCCGGTCGATTTCATTGTCTTAGAGACACAACCTGTGTCTAATCCTAGGTCCCAAACTCCCGTTATCTTAGGAAGACCGTTCCTAGCAACCGCTAATGCAATTATAAATTGTAGAAACGGTTCCATGAGACTGACTTTTGGGGATATGACCAAGGAAGTCAATGTTTTCAACCTAGGTAAGCATCCCTACGATGTGACCGACCAACCCTTTGAGGTTAACTCCATTGAGAACATGACAAGTGAGCATAATGATGAGATCATATTTGAGTCAGAGGAAGAGGAAGAGTTAGAAACAATGATATCAGTCTTGATGAGATCGAATGGGAATCAAATCTGAGTTCTATAGAGATGGGAGATTCTAGCTTAACTCCTCCACCCATCGAGCCAACTCCTTCTTTGGAGTTAAAAGCCTTGCCCAAACATCTTAAGTATGCCTACCTAGGTGAACAAGAGACGTTACCGGTCATAGTTGCATCTAATTTGACCAATAGGCAAGAGGAGGACCTGCTGGCAACCCTTAGGAAACATAGGGAAGCCATTGGTTGGACTATGGCAGATATCAAGGGACTGAGCCCTACGATAGTCCAGCATCGTATCCATCTAGAGGAAGGGGTTAGACCGAAGAGGGATCCACAGCGTAGGCTAAACCCACTCATGCAGGAGGCTGTACACGCCGAAATAGTGAAACTGTTAGATAATGGGATCATTTATCCCATTTCCGATAGCGAATGGGTTAGCCCAATGCATGTGGTCCCTAAGAAGTCTAGTTTTACTGTGGTAGAGAACGACAAGCATGAGTTAGTGCAACACGATTGCCTACCAAGGTGAGAGTATGCATAGACTACCGCAAGTTGAACACAGCCACTAGGAAAGATCATTTTCCCCTACCTTTCATTGACCAAATGTTGGAAAGATTAGCAGGTCATGAGTATTACTGCTTTTTGGACGGTTATTCAGGGTATAACCAAATTCCTATAGCCCCGGAGGATCAAGAGAAGACAACGTTCACGTGCCATTTGGGACATTTGCCTACCGTCGAATGCCTTTCGGCTTGTGCAATGCCCCCGCCACATTCCAACGTTGTATGTTAAGCTTGTTTTCTGATATGGTTGAGCGTTTCTTAGAAATTTTCATGGACGACTTCTCCGTCTATGGAAATTCATTTGACCAGTGTCTCCATCACTTGGAGCTAGTGCTGAGTAGGTGCACCAAAAAGACTTGACCCTAAATTGGGAAAAGTGTCACTTCATGGTGCAACATGGGATTGTCCTAGGTCACGAGATATCTAGGGAAGGGATTAAGGTAGACAAGGCCAAGGTGGAGATCATAGCGAAACTTCCACTTCCGCGATGCGTGAAGGACATTCGGTCTTTCTTAGGACACACCGGATTTTATCGTAGGTTCATTAAGGACTTTAGCAAAATTGCTAGACCCCTTACAACCTTCTAGCTAAAGACGTGTCCTTCATCTTTGATGATAGGTGCCATACTGCATGGGAGAAATTGAAATGGAACTTATCTCTGCTCCTATCATCTCACCTTCGGACTGGTCCAAGCCTTTTGAGATCATATGCGATGCCTCAGATTTTGCGATAGGTGCTGTCTTAGGACAGCGTAAGGACAGCAAGCAGCACGTGATCTATTATTCGAGTAGGACGCTCAATGACGCCCAAATGAACTATACTACAACCGAGAAGGAATTCTTGGCAGTAGTGTTCGCTTTGGAGAAATTCCGCCCATACCTACTTGGGACCAAGACCACGATTTTCACCGACCATTCTGCTCTTCGATACCTTATCTTAAAAAAGATGCAAAGGCCTGACTCATTCGTTGGATCCTTCTCCTTCAATAATTCGATCTCGAAATTCGATAAAAAAGGTGTCGAAAATGTCGTAGCTGACCATCTCTCTCGTGTGCCAAACGCACCTTCTGACGAGCTGCCCATCAATGACAATTTTCCCGATGAGCAACTTCTAGCCATCTCTAAGGAGCCATGGTTTGCTGACATAGTAAATTACTTAGTCACAAACCACACCACCTAGTTGGTCTAAACAGGATAGATACCGATTCTTGTCTCAAGTTCGGTATTACATGTGGGAAGATCCTTATCTTTTCAAATATTGTAGCGACCAAATCATTAGGAGATGTGTCCCCGATGAGGAGACTAGAAGCGTGCTAGCTTTTTGTCATGAGTTCGCTTGCGGTGGACATTTTGGTCCCCGCAAAACTGCCGAGAAAATTCTGCAAAGTGGCTTTTATTGGCCAACTGTGTTTAGAGACGCATTTGAGTATTGCAAAACTTGCACAAGATGTCAAATGATAGGAAGAATTTCCAAACGAAATATGATGCCCCTAAATCCCATTCTAGAAGTAGAACTTTTCGCGTATGGGGCATTGATTTTATGGGACCCTTCCCTAATTCGTTTGGGCACCAGTACATCTTGTTGGCCGTAGACTACGTGTCAAAGTGGGTAGAAGCTGTCCCTTGCAAGACAAATGACAACAAAGTTGTTGTCAAATTCTTGAAAGATAATATCATCTCACGCTTTGGAATCCCTCGAGCCATCATTAGCGACAATGGCACACATTTTTGCAATAGAACTTTTGAAGCTCTTATGCGAAAATATGCCATTACCCACAAGTTGTCTACGCCCTACCATCCTCAAACTAGCGGGCAGGTAGAAGTTTCTAATAGACAAGTCAAGCTCATTTTGGAGAAGACTGTGAATCAGAATAGGAAGGACTGGTCCACCAAACTGGTGGATGCCCTATGGGCATATAGGACTGCCTTTAAGACGATTCTAGGAATGTCTCCCTACAGACTGGTCTTTGGAAAGGCTTGCCACCTTCCTGTCGAGCTAGAACACCGGGCCCTTTGGGCAATTAAGCAGCTAAATTTTGATTTAGATAAGGCCGGTGTGTTTCGAAAATTACAAATTTCTGAACTAGAGGAGTTGAGGAATGATGCATACGAGAATGCAAAGATTGCGAAGGATAGAGTTAAGGTTTTTCACGATAAATTCATCACGAGAAAAACTTTTGTCCAAGGACAAAAAGTTTTACTCTACAACTCTAGACTTCATCTCTTTCCCGGCAATTGAAGTCAAGATGGACAGGACCATTCATTGTTAAGACGGTGTTTCCACACGGAGCCATAGAGATCTACGATCCAAAAATGGCAATTCATTCAGGTAAATGGTCAACGTCTTAAATCTTTTTGGAGTCTGTGCCGGAAGCTAATGCGGCGATGGGTCTTTTTGACCCACTGTATCGGTGATTATATCTTTCTGCCAGTTCATGCATCCATACATTTCATTCATACATTTGGGACAATGCATGAAACAAGTGTGGGGAAGGGTATGAATAATATAAAAAAAAAAAAAAATATGAAAATATAAAAAAAAATAATAAAAAAAATGTTATAAAAAGGATAATACTTTGACTTATTTTTTTGAAAGAAATCTAAGTTAGTTTTAAGAATTAGGAAAATCATGATTAGGATTTCTAAAAACTTGGTCAAAATAAATAATTGTTTAAATTTTAGGTATAGGAGGAGAAATTGAATAAATAATTAGTCTTGATTTTTACCTTAATGAAATGTGCATACCAAATGCATATCTAGGATTCTAAGACAAAGACCTTGTGCCTCATAAAAAAAAAAAAAAAAAAGAAGAAGAAAAAAATCACCAATTAAGCTGATACATGTGCCTCAAGAAGCATAAGTATTCATGCCTAAAGGTGAGTAAATAAAATAAAGTCCTTAGTTTTGGGCCTAGTTCACTCGAATTTGAGTCCGCGGGGTGTTTTCCTCACCTGGTGCCCTAAAGCCAACCGGTTTGGGAGTCATCGACTTTAAGTTCGTTACATGGGTGGATTAGAAAGCCTAAGAAGACTAAGAAATATAATATATGTATTAACACATCTAATAATCAATTAGTTAGGTATGAGGGCCTCAAGAAGCCTTGATACTTATACGAAAGAAAATTAGATGAGTTATACATGCCAAAAAAAATATATATATATATATTAACACATCTAATAGTCAATTAGTTAGGTATGAGGGCCTCAAGAAGCCTTGATACTTACACGAAAGAAAATTAGATGATGTTATAAAAATAATAAAGAGGCATGAGAGTCCAAGTTAAGGAATTCCTAGATTCACAAGGGTGCGTATGACTTTTGGTAACGAAAAAGACTATATTAGAAATTCAATTTTAACCCTTACCTAAAATGAATAACAATTGACTTTATAAAGACCAGGTTTGAAGAATGAATAAAAATGATAATCCTAAAACTTATAGACTACTTAGTCTCTTCAATAATAATTCAAATATTTTCCTTTTTATGGATTTTGTGGGTGTAATCCGCTGAAAACCCTCACGAGACAACACTCGTCCTCTAGGGTAACCTAGAGGTTTAACGGCTTGTTGCACATGCTAAGTGCAACCGTGATTCCTACGAAAGTGAGTTAGGTTAGATTAATTTTTCTTTTCTTTTTCTTTTGATTTTTACTCGAGGACGAGCAAAAAGATAAGTGTGGGGGTGTGATAGTAGTGAAAAATTGCATAATTGTCATCATATTTACCATCACATTCGCACGTTTATTCATATTATAATGCACATTTATTAATATTTCTTTATTTAATATGTGCAGGCCTCAAATTATCAATTTAATAAAGAATAAAGCTTAAAGAGCCCAAAGCCTAGATCCAAGCCCATGTTTGAAGCCCAGGTGAAAAAGCGCAAATACAAAGAGTCAAAATGCAAATACAAGGGCTAAAAGTTGCAAATATCAGAGATTAGGGAAGGATAGACTTCTATCCAGCTCTAAACACCTGCAGGATGAGGATAAAAGGCCAAGATAAGAAGGAAATTCGTGGGAAGAAGATTTGAAGAAATCTGGATTAAGGATAACTTGATTACTAAGTTATCTCGAAAATCCAGATTAAAAGGCCAGGATCACACTTCTAGAAGCAGAAGCCCACATGGAAGGACCAGGAGAGGCCACGCGCCAAAGCGCGCGGCCAGAAGCCACAAAAGTGTCGGCGAAGCGCGGCAAGGGCGCGGCTTTTTGACGTTATCTGGCTACCAGATTTCGTTGGCAACTCTATCCGGGACTCCTCTACATTCTGCACTATAAATATCCGAGCAGTCGCAACAGGGAGGGCATGCAGAGACGATTAGGGTTTTCTTTAGCCACTTTTATTCAAAGTTGTAATTTTTATTTCATGCTATTTGTGGAGAAGAAGGAGACGATTGTGTAACCGGAGATTCAACGAAATAAAGGTCACTCTTTTGTTCTCTTTTAATTTCTGCAACTTTACTTTATTTCTTTGTGATCTCTCTTTGTTTTAATCTGTGATCTTTTCTTGTTTTCGTTTTCTTTTCCTTGCAATCTTTCTCATAAAAAAATAATAAAAAAATAAATAATTTGAAAAGAAAAAAAATAATGAAGAACTAAATCTCTCTAGTGGTTTTCTGAGACTCTTGAAGCAACCCTAGAGCAGTTAAGCCTAGATCTGATTAAGGAACATCAATCGAAACCCTAGGTATTAAAACAATTTTTCTAGAAGATTAAACAAATACCTAGAAATCCTAATCTAGGTTGCATATTAAAAAGGCTTTTCATGACTTCAACTTAAGAACTAGGACAGCATAAGTTTGAGATTCGTCTCTTATTAGGCTGCACCTAGATGTTAGGATGAACCATAGTTTAGTTTTTAGATTATGTAACTTAGCAAGAATCTAGTATTGATTTTTCTTGCTTGAATTATTTGTAATGACCTAGGGTGAATCATATCAATCTTAAGATGAAGATCAAGCTCCTTAACTTGCAATAGGGTTGTGGTAGAAGATCAGCAAAACACGTCTTTAATCTCATATTTTCATCACCAATCTAATCTCTCTTTTCTTACTTGAAGCATACAGAGGAATCGAGTCGAAAAGCTTTCATCGCATCCTTCCCTGAGGATCACGACCCGCTTGAGCCCTCGCTACAGCGGATTCGCATTGAGACTAAGAATTCTGAACTCTATTTCAATTATCAAAATCTCAATCAAATTAGAAATAGTGATCAATCTAAACGTTGTAGCCCTTTAAGTCGTCTTTCTGGATCATCTTGAATCATTAGATTTGAGGCTTGGTAGCAAAAGTTATGATTCAAATACTAAAATGTATTCAGTCAGAATTTGAGTAAAAATTGCTTCATCTCATCCGTTGATCTTCTCTCTATACATTTATTCCTTTAGATTTGGACTCTGTATTTGACGTTATACTCGGTTGATCTTTAGATTTAACCACTTGATTCACCAAAAACTGAATTTAACTAACTGGATTTGGGATCATCCTCCTCTAACCAAATAGTTCTAATTAAATCTGAATTTAACTGATATTTATTTAATTTTATCCTCTTTCTCCCATGATTATCTTCTGCAAAATAGACATTTAAGACAAGGAATTTAGCAGATTTATTACATGATAAATGTGAAAATGTAATAAAGAATAATGCAATAAATGTGTGCAATCACACCCCCACACCTATCTTTTGCTCGTCCTCGAGCAAAACAACAAAACTAAACCAAAGATTATTAGTCCACTTTCGCGGGTCAAGCGATTGCACTGAGCATGTAAAACATTAAACCTCTAGGTTCTCCCTAAAGGATGAGTTTTGTCTCGTGAGGGTTTTCAGTAGATTACACCCACAAAATCCATAAAGAAAGGGAAACAAAGTGTTTGTATTTTGAAAATAAATTTTGAAAGAGAAGAATATTGAAGTATTATTGTAAGAATTAAGTAATCTATAAGTTATAGGAAAAGCAAATTCTTCATTCCTAAATTTAGCCTCTATTCAAAAATTTGTTATCAATCAAAGTAAGGAGTCAAATTTTACTTCTCATCTAGTCTATTACTTTACCCTAAGTCATATGCACCATCGTGACCGTGAAATTTTGACTAAGGGTTCTTTAACTTTAACTCTTATGCCTTATTTATTTATTTATTATATATATATTTATATAATTTTTTGTGGTATTATTCCTTAGTTTTATTAGGCTTTCTAATCTGCCTATGTAACGAGCCTTTAATCGGTGACTTCCAAACCAAATGGTCTTAGGGCACTGGGTGAGAAAATACCCCAAGGACTTAAGAACTCGAGCAAACAAGGCCACAAAACTAAGGATTTTATTATATGAACCGCTTTTAGGCGTGAATACTTTATGCTTTATGAGGCACAAATACCCAGCTTAATCAGAGGATATATATATATATATATATATATATATTATATATATATATATATATATTATCAAACTTATCTAATCATTTTTCGCATAAATACCAAGGTTTGCTTAGGCCAAAGCACCTAGCTAATCAATAATTAGATTTGTTTATCTTTCATAGATATATATATATTGATTAGCTAGGTGCTTTGGCCTAAGCAAACCTTGGTATTTATGCGAAAAATGATTAGATAAGTTTGATAATATATATATATATATATATATATATATATATATATATATATATACATATATATATATATTTTCTTTTTTTAAGGCATAAGAATCTTTGTTTTTGAACCCTAAGTGTGTAAGTGTATAAAGTGTGCATATTTCATCAAGGTTAAGATCAAGACTAAATTACTTTTCTAAATTTTCTTCCTAACCATGAAAATCAACAAATAATATTATTTTGACCAAGTATATTAAGTCCTAATTATGATTCTCCTATTCCTTAAAATTGATTTAATTTCTTACAAAGAATATGTCAAAATATTGTTTCTATTTTCAAAAAGTTTTTAAAAGTAAAAAAAATGTTAATAATTTTTTTTAACAATAAAAAGAAAACCTAAGTTATGTTAGAACCCTCCCCCACACCTATTTCATGCATTGTTCTCAATGTATGAATTAATACATAGATGCATGAAAAGAAAGAAAGGGAAGGAAAATATTACCTTATGGTGATGGTTCCTGTGGTGGTCTGATTGGGTCAAGCGTTGCTACCCAATTAAGATAATATGGTGGTTCATGGAACCCACCTTTATTGACCTCTTTTCTATGTACATATTTACAGTCCCCAATATGAATAGGATCATGAAAAATCCTATCGTTAAACTTACTCCCTTTACATGACCAGTCCTGGAAAATCATCACAGAGTCATCATGTCTATACCTATGTCCAACAAAAGAATATGACTTGGTGGAATAGTTGACTTGGGCTGAAGAATGATAGGTTCAGGAACCAATACTAACTCAGGAAAATCAACTTTAGGTTCGAGAGTTAGTTTTGATTCAAGAGTTGAGTCCAAATCCAAGAATTGAAATTCACATTCTTTTCCATCAATGGAATGTGACTATCCAAAATTGATGGTTCAATTTCTAGATTTATGGGCACGGGAATATATGTTGGCTCGAGAAATTGTCCAAATTGGATAAGAATACCAGAGTCAACATAGATTCGAAGATGGAAACTGAATCACAAAGTTGGGGACTGGGTTTACATTCATAATCAAGTTTAATCTCATTAAAATGGAAACTTGCCAATTCGTCTATAGGTTGATATTGGTTAAGTTCAAGGTTTTGTGATGAAATTGAATCTTGGTCAGAGTCTTCAAGATACCATGATTCCTGGTTTTCATCAATATGGCTAGAAGTTTCGGGAATAGTCAAAGATTAGGTAGGAAAAGTTTCCTTATTCCTACGCATGTTTTCCAATCTATTAAGTCTTGCTTCTAGCATATCTAGTGGATCATTTTGGCATTGAATCATGATTTCCATACTCTTTCCTAAGTTGGCATATTCTCCTTGAAAAATAGAGTAAGGATCTGTGACTTGAAAATTTTGACGGGATTTGGGTCTTCTAAAATTTGCATTCGTCGCTCAAGCTCATCTAAGGCTTTCATCCTCTTTTTTCAGTCAATTGATTCTTCTAATGGTTCTTCGGGAGAAGGAATATATGAAGCTGGATGTTTGTAGGGTAATTGACAATATGACTCGAGGGAGTTGTATCCCCATTGACTCTGTGAAGAGTATTGATGATTATTCCAGTCATGATCATAGTATTAGGACTGGGGCATGTAATGATTCGGATAAGACCAATCTGGCACACTAGGTCAGTTAAAGTTATGATATGCCGGGTTGATAATATCCGAAAAAGAGGTCGGGGTGTAATATGGATTACCATTAAAATTGGAAAAATTATTGTTATAAGCCATATCACACAGGAAATGTCAAACACAAACAAAGAAAAACAAACAAATAAGCAAACAAATAAAAAGAAAAAAAATTCTAAACTAAGTTAGGGTAAACCTTAGACCTAGACGACTCCTAACTAGTTAGACTGTCCACAGGGGATATATTGCTGAATTTGATCACTAGTTAATCGGCCAGGTAGGGGCAAGATTAGTGGGAGGTATCCACGCAGAAGCGACGGGCCTTCGGGGTTTCGCCCCTCAATCATCAACCTTAGACACTGATTTGGCAAGAGTCAAATTCAAATCAACTTTCCCCTTAGGTCAGTCTCCTATTTGAGTCCGAGATGTCCCTAGGGCCAATGTCTACTCAGTTATAGTTAGGCTTGGGTTAGTGAGTAAGGAGATTGTTTGTGGGCTAAAGGAGGGTAATGACTTCCCCACCTTATCTTGTTTATAGGACAAGCCCTTAAGATTGATTGTGCAAAGTGTGTAAGATATAGAAAAGTAACATTCACAAGCAAATATCACCCAAGAATGTTTCCTAAACTATATGCTATACATACGTACCTTTTGCTCTAGCACTCTTCAACAGTAATAGAAAATGTAAACGAATTAGACACGTGCCTAAATGCAAGTCTAAACCATTTTTAGCATTTAACAAACATCATTTTACTGTTGAGGTTAGAAAGTAAATACAGTGAGACAAACATAGAAATAGATAGCTACAGATATTAAACTTTACAATTCAGCCAACTTGCAGAAAATACAGGTTAGTAGTTCACTCAAATTGCCACAGGAATGTAACAAATCTGAGGGCTTCTGGGCTTTGCTTTCTTGAGCAGAGTCCAGGGCCTCTTATATGCCCATTGTAGCAAAAATTCCTTGTTGTCAAACCTATACACCAAGAACAAAGAAGAAAGTTAACCAAAAATGTAAATCTAAAAAGAGAATAACTTACCGTCCCTCCCTGGTAACGGCGCCAAAATTTGATTGAGTTTTACCTGCACAAAAATACAGAATTTTAGAACTTAAGAATAGAATGTGTAAGTGCTCAATACTACCGCTATAACAAGTGGCTATGTGGGTCGTGATCCACAAGGAGGAACTAGCGATGAAAGCTTTTTTTAGTAAGTTCTCTTTTAGGTTACAAAGAATGGTTAAAGATCTTCTTTTAGTTCTTAAAGAAATGAGAAAAATAGTTAAAGTTAAGTTAGGAACAAAGTGGTAGATAGAGAAGATGGAGAAAATGGAAGTGGATATGTACAAAGAAATTGAAAAAGAGTGAAAGAATTTGGAAGATTGTGGTGTTGGTAATTTACACTAAATTAAAAGAAATGAAAATTAAAACCTAAAAAACTTACTTACCTCTTCGGCGCCTGCTTACCTTTGACCTGTATCGACAATGTACCTTTGTTTGAAGGCGAGCGAAGTATGACAAATAGGATCTTGGCCATCTCGTATTACACTATGAATTGAAGGGGCAAGCTACACTACCATAGAAATGGATATCCATCAGCATAAGCCATCAACGGCACTTGCAAGGGCAAGGCAACTTCGAGGCTATCAGTTTCATTTGGATCCACAAACACAGAAGAATGAAGTAAACGAAAACAAGAGTAAAGAAGAAAAAGAAACTTCGATTCGATTCAAATAACAATGGAAGAAGAGATCACTTACACCGGTGTCACCTTCAGTACAAGCTTGCTCTAATTCCTCCATGAAAGTATCCTCTCCTCTCAGTTACGTAAAGAAAATAAAAATTATATGAAAGAAAATAAAAAAACCTAAGTTACAAACTACAAATTAGCCTAAATTCTACTCTCTGCTTGGTCGTTCATTTTGCCTCTGATGTGTGGGGTATTTATAGGATAGAAATGGATAAGAAAATGAGTCTAAAGATAAGGGGAGCTGACTATTTCTGAATTTGAATCCTCCCCTTATCTCCAAACTTGATTGGATGTGGATATTCAGTTCTGATCTGCAGCTTGATGGCATATTGATTGCTAAATATAACTTATCAAATGATAGAATTAGAAATAGTGATCAACTTAAAAGTTGTAGCCCTTTAAGTCATCTTTCTGGATCATCTTGAATCATCAGATTTGAGGATTGGTAGCAAATGTTATGATTTAAATAGTAAAATGTATCCAGTCAGAATCCGAGTCAAAATTGCTTCATCTCATCCGTTGATCTTCTCTCTATCCATTTATTCCTTTGAATTTGGACTCCTGTATTTGATGTTATACTCGGTTGATCTTTAAATTTAACCACTTGATTCACCAAAAACTGATTTAACCAATGGATTTGGGATCATCCTCTTCTAACCAAATAGATCTAGTTAAATATGAATTTAACTGATATTTATTTGATTTTATCCTTTTTCTCCCCATGATTATCTTCTGCAAAATAGACATTTAAGACAAAAAATTTAGCAGATTTATTACATGATAAATGTGGAAATGTAATAAAGAATAATGCAATAAATGTGTGCAATAAACTATCCGAGTGTAGTTATGTAACACCACATTCTCGGAATACTACTTAGTTATGTATACAGTTTTTTTGATTGTATTTTTCAATTTTCTTTCTGTATTTGTTTTCATTTTATGTTTATTTATACGATTTGGATCCAGATTTGTGAACTCAGAGTCAGCCCTAGTCTAAGCCGGGACTCGATCCGAGTGTATTGCTCGTCTTTCGACAGTCAGATTTGATCAGTTTCAAACATCATTTTTTAAATATTTTAAATTTTTCATGATTTTCTGGAATTTTTTTAAATTAAATTGCAAAATCCTCAAATCAGTGTCGATTGTATGGTTGGTCGATTCCAGGATTTTTAGTTTACAAATAGATTTAAATTTCTAAAAACTACTTTCATCTTATTTTTTAAAATCATATTTTCTATCTCAACGCGTTTTTAGGGATTTTTCTGAATTTATCAAAATTCGGTCAGATTTGGTGTCTGTTCGTGCTCGAAAAATTGAAAATGTAGATTGTAAAATTTCTTTGAATCAATGAAAGATTAAAGCAATTTCAAAAATTTCAATTACAAGAGAGAGAAAATATTCAAGCTCAAATCTCCTCTTTATTTAATGCTGGGTTCTTTACGTAGCGGTGGAAAGTGAATCTTATTTTTCGTTCACCAGGTGAACGTCAAACTCTTGGGGGAAATCTTCTCCTTAGATCACGGATGGAGTAGTACAACTCCTATCCAATGAAATCTCAAAGAGACTTAAGCAAAAAACTTGAACTCAGTAAGTTGGTATAGAAGAGTTGAAGTCTTGTTTTGTCTTTCTTCGCTAGAAAACAAATGCCGACCCCTCTTCAATAGCAAACTGAGCTATTTATAAGAGTTTCAGGGGTAAAACTGTCCCCTAAAAATCCTCCATAATGGAGGTTAACTCCCCTCGTTACGTGGGCAGTAACTGACCCGATAATGACGGCAGTTACAATTGAGACGCGGAGCTCCTCTGCAGTTGAAACGCGGGCTTGAGCTTCACGTTTGGGCGTCGCGGGGGTATTGAGACGTGGGCGTCGAGCTCTGCTGAGACGCGGGCTTCGAACCTTGGTTGACGCGGGCTTCGAGCTCTGCGTCTTGGCATTCTAGGGATGCTGGGACGTGGGTTTCGAGCCTCGCGTATTGATGCTGAGGTAATGTTGAGACCCGTGCTTCAAGCTCTGTGTCTTGGCATGGCAGGGATGCTGGGACGCGAGTTTCAAACCTCGCATCTTGACGCTGCGGTAATGTTGAGACACAGGCTTCAAGCTCGGCGTCTTGGCATTGCAATGATGCTTAGACGCGGGCTTCGAGCTGTGCAGGCTTTGAGTCCTGTATCTTGGCGCTGCATGAATGGCTTTAATTAGCCTCGCGTCTGAAGTATAAACCCTGTTATCTAATGACTTGTCTTCAATGATTTTTAGATAATCTACAGAACCCCCTCCAAAGTTTTCAAAACTCCGCGTTTGACTAGGACGGGTTTCAAAACACTTTGGACTTTTCTTTTGGCAGCAATCTTTCAAGACTGAACTGGCAATCTACTGAGATACCTTGAGCTTGATCATGTCTGGATCTTGGTGATCTTGTCTGGATCTTGGTCCTAGTGAGTGTGTTGTTAAACTCTTTGAGGCCACCAAAGATAATCGCCATGAGTGTCTAGATGCGTAGTCTAAACCTCATTGGTGCTCTTAGCTGGTCGTCGGTGTAGTATTGAACCGGAGAAAATCGTCAACTGCTTATGCCAGTGTAGTGTTTGAACTGGTTGCAGAAGTAAAGATTTAACACAGGTCTTATAGACGCGAAGTTAGTGTTTCCCTGGAGACGCAGACCTCGTCTGAGATAGAAACGTGACTCTCATTCATTGGAGAGACGCGGCTCTTATTTGTTGGAGGGGGCACAACCCTCAGTTTGTGGAAGGATAAGGACTTCAAAACGCGACCCTTGAAGTGTCGCATGCAGTTTATAGAGACGCAAAGATCTCGCTAGATCTTTCGAAGCAAAGTCATCATTGACGGTTGGGAATGCTGGCCCAAAGGCCTTCCACCCTAGTTTTGATGATGATTAACTCATGTAGTTATGTTTACTAATAATCTTGTGTTGTTTAAGTTTCAGATCATTAACCAAGATATTAGTTGGTGATTAGCTTCAACAAGGAGTTTAGAAGCTTTTCATGTTGATTCCAGGGCCAAAGCTTCAAGATCACACATTGCCTAGCCCATGGATGGAGTTTTGGAGCAAGTCAACTTGAAGATGAAGATCATCAAGAAGACTTAGGTATCCATAGTTTAGATAGTGTGTTTTAGATCCATTTGTAAAGCTTAGTATAGTTGATATGCTCAAGTGCACAACACACACGTTTCATGATTTGGATTTTTGAGTTTTCATGAATAGTTTGATCAAAACAAGTTTACATGTTTTATATGTATATTAGATGTGCTCTATATACATACATGCTTATATGACTTATACAAACTTAGTTTGACATACCTATTCATGTAGTTTTATGTTTTGGTATAAAACATATTTTTGTAATTAAAGACAAAAACTATGATATATTTGTTGAATGTGTATTAGACCTATGTCCATATGCATCATGCTTAATAATGTTCAAATATCATGTTTTTGTATTTCTATAAGTTTTTAGGAAAATCAGATTTCCTATTGAAAAATCAAGTTTGACAAAATACAAGTTTTGTTTTTGATAAAATTGGCAAGACACAAAAATGAATTGATATGTTGATATATTGTCTTGAAATTTTTATCACTTGTTTGAGTTTCAATATAAAATGATAAAACAATTTTTATAGTATTTTTAAAAGAGATAAAAGATTTTTTAGAAAATATTTTTCCAAATTTTCTGACCTTGTTTTTGTGCTGACAGGCTGGTCGGTCGACCCTGACGGTCGACCGCACCAAGGGCCGGTCGACCGTTCGGGTCGACCGACGTGCACAGACGTGCACGTCTGTTAGGCACAGACACGGTCGACCGGGACGGTCGACCGAGCTGAGAGCTCTGCTCTCGGGTTTTTTGGGTCGACCGGGCCGGTCGACCGCAGTTGCCTAACGGTCATAATTCTGACCGTTGGCGGTCGACCGGACCGGTCGACCGGTGGCCTGTCAGGCTGCCACATCAGCCTAACGGCTAGTTTTTCCTAGGGGCTATATATACCCCATTTCTCCATTGTTTTGGCTAAGATTTTTAGAGCTAAAAATTCCAGACTTTCTCTAGTGTTTAAAAAGAGTTTTTAAAAGAGTTTTAAGCCAAAAAGATTTCATCTTATTTGTTTTTGGGTTTTTGAAAAATCAAAGAAAGCTAGGGTTTTGGGAGATTGTTTTGTTTTTCATTTTCTATCATTTACAAGTGATTTCCCAAGTAGTTTTTCTTTGTTGCTGGTTTCCAAAAACACTTTGTTTCCACACTTGAGCTATCACCTATCCTAATCTATTAGGATCTTGTTTTTGTGGAAAAAGAAAAGAGAAAAGAAAGAAAGATTGTGTTTGTGGTCTTTGTAACCACTTATTGTAAACCCTCCTTGCTTTTGTGAATCCCTCTTCAGTAGAGGTGATCGGAGTGGTATTGGTTTGGATCCCTCTTTGGTAGAGGTGATTGTGTTTGTTGTGAGCCTCTTCAGTAGAGGTTGTTGTTGTTATTGTTTGTTGTTGGCTACGGGCCGTATCCCTCTTCGGTAGAGGTGGATTGTGGTTGTATAGCCTCGGTGGCTTTGTAAGGTTGAGAGAGGAGTTCGGTACTCCTATAGTGGATTGGGAAATCCTACACGGTGGTGTAGGCGGGGATGTAGAGTTGGGTACTCGAACCTCGAAACAAATCTTTGTGTTAGCGTTTGATCCAATTTCTCTCAACTCTACTATCTTTACTTTGTGCAAGCATCATTTCATTCAAGCATCATTTTTTCATTGCATACATATCTTATATATTGCTTGTGTTGCCTTGCATCTTTTATATTGCAATTCATTCTTATATGCTTGGCTTGATTGTGTGCATTTCATATTGCTTGGATTGCTTGTGTGTGTGTGCCTAACTTATACTCATCCAACAAGAGCTTCACATAGCGCCTCAACCCATTTCAAGGGGAATCAAGGGGAGTTAGTCCAGAGCCTCGCAAGGGGAATTCGGCTACACTTGTTATATTGTATTAGTTTGTGCATAATTTGCATTAGCTTCCGCATTTAGCGCACTTAGTTTGCATTTGTATTCTAGATTAGCACTTACACCTATTCACCCCCCCTCTAGGTGTTTTTTCAATTGGTATCAGAGCTAGTGCTCCTGATACTTAGGCTTAACATCCTAGGAGTGATCCATTTTCTTGCTAATCTCATTTGCATTTGTTTGTTTGCACATTCATATATAGTTTGCCATGGACTTCATGACCCCACCTAGTTTTGACCCTTCCAACATTGATGTTTGGAAGTATAGGATGTCCATGTACCTAAAGACCCTAGGTTTGCATGTTTTCCTTGCGGCCACCAAGAGATGTTATCTTGGTGATTGCAATCATATAGGGGCCAATGCACAAGCCCTAGAGGCCATTAGAAGCACTTTATCTAAAGATTATCTTTTATGTGTTTCTAACTTTGATTCCGCTTTTGTAGTGTGGAACAAATTGACAACCACCAACACCTCCAAGCTTCAAGTCCAAATCCAACAAGAAGAGGAATCTAGTGGAGAATCCGAACCACAACAATGCTACATGGTCCAAGGGAATGAATCCCTTGAGGTACAATCGGAAACTCAACTAGATAGTAATGATTGTGCTAGTTCTTCAAATGATTTTGTTGATCCCCATGCTTTAAATGAAGAACTATCTATTGTTTGTGAAAAATTGATAGAAAAATATAAAATTTTGAAAAAGGAAAGTCTAGGCCTTGAAAAAGAAAATAAGAGTTTGCATGCTAGACTTACCAATGTTTTGCAAGAGAAGGTTGAGGTCTATAATGAAAGGGATTCATTAAAATCTCAACTTGATCTTGCACTTAAAGAAAATAACTTTTTGAAAAATAAAAATGATTGCCATGTTCTTTTGAAGAAAAATGAAAACTTGTCTTCAAAAGTTGATTTTGTTTTAAAGGAGAATGTTGCTTTGAAAAATAAAATCATTTCTATTTCTAATGATTTAAATGTATGTTTAGAGAAAAACATTGTTTTGCAAAATAAGATTGATGCACATGTTTGCCATGCTAGGGTAGTATCACACACTTCACCTATTGCATGCCACACTTCTTCCTCTAAGATTAATGATAACATTTGTTTGCTTAAGAAGAAGGTTGATTGTTTGGGCTCCACTATGAGCCAATGTGCTAAGAACCATACACGCTTGGAATCCTTGGTTCGAAAGAAACAAGTTCCATCTTCTATGCATGCACACCCTCCACGGCATACACATGCTCCTCACGGACACCATCACACCATGTATGCTCATGTGTACACTTGTACACATTGTGGTCGTAAGGGCCATCTTGCTAAATTTTGTTATGATAGATTACATACTCCTAATTTAGCAAAGAATTTTGTTTGGGTTAGAGAAGGTACTAACCCCCATGGACCCAAAAGAGTATGGGTACCAAAGACCACCCCTAAGAATTTTGATGTAGGTGTGGGCTCTCACATGACGTGAGAGTGATGACACCTTGGAGTGGATGCGTTCCGTACTTAAAGGAAATCAATTGGATGCATCACTTTCAAGGGAAGATTTGGTGGAGATGACCACCATGTTTTGGAGACAAGGAAAGTTGCTTCTTCGGTTTTGGTAACAATCCTTTACTCCCATTTATTGTCTACATGCTTTTAATATTCATTGTTTATAGCATGTCTTTGATGTCTATGGATTAGTATGTTCATTCCATGTTTATTAGGTCCGTGACATACATGTATAGTATTTGAGACACACATGCTTATGTGAACCCATACTTAGTGTTCTCACCTTTGTTTAAGCTATAATGTACATCATGAATCTAATACATGTGAATTCACATAATAATCATGTATTTGTTTTATCATGATGATTTTTATATTGTGTTTTAATGCTTCATGTTTTGAATATATGTTTAGATGTTAGTTTTCATTAAGACTAGTTATATATTTGTACATATGATGGGCTACAAACAAATCTATATATGTTTGGGATTGAATGCTTGTTTGTTCCCATTAGATGTGCTAGTATAGTCTAGTTTTGATGATTCATACATTTTAAACTTGTATTCCATTTTTGGTATTTGTTTTTATGATTATGAGTTTTCATTTCATGTATATGTGTATTTTGCCAAACTTGAAGATATACATGTATACCCTTGAGTCATTTGCCTTTCATGCAAATATCTATTATGGACTCAAAGTGTGTTTAAGGGATATGTATGTATACTTCTTGTGTTGACAAATCATACATATACCTTGAAAAGAATTGGTATCAAATTGTTTTAATGAAAAGCTAAATTTTCATACTTTTCATGCTTTTCATGTTTTCATGATTGTCATGTTTATTGTGTCAATATTTAACTTCATGTATATGTCCATCTTATCCAAACTATTGACTATACATGAGTATCCTTTTTGAGCCACGTGCCTTAATGCATATATTTTGTGGACTCGTTATGTTTTGGATATGTATGTATACTATAGTTTGTATTAGACATACATATGCCTTGAAAATTAGATAGTTTTGATGATTTCGTGTTTTAAGGAATAATTGAGCTTAATTGAACATGTTTTCATGATTATGATCTTCATATTGTATTTGTACACTCATATTTATAATTTGCTCATGTTTTGTTTTCATGAGTCATATTTGTGCTTAATTGAATTAGAGTGATAATCATGATGTGAAATTCATATTTTATGAGAAACTATTTTGTTTTATTCCTTGCTTGAAGGATTTCGTACTAGTTAATAAGTTTTTAAATTTTAACTAGTTCGTATTCTTCATTTGGTAGTGATTTTCAAACTAAACCTAATTTTCAAATCTATTTTTGAAAACCCCTACCATCTATGGGAGGATGGATGGGAGATCATGGTCATGTATGCTCTAAAATGAAAATCATTTAAAACTTGAACCTTGATTGGGAGGATTAGTTATATGAGTTATACCATGCTTTTATTGGTGTGTCAATTGGTATCATTGAACTCCTTCAATTGGTATCATTTTGATCTTTTTGTATACTCATATGTTTATTGTGTATGTATATTTTTAATTGGTATCATCTATTGGTGATTGGTACTCATTCTATTTCATACACATATACTTGTTTTATTTGTGCTTAAGATATAAATTTTTCACAAAATCTTATTTATGCTAGTGCTTGAGCTTCAATTTTGTTTTAATTGATTACTTTTAAATTGGTATCAAGCCCATGCATCATTTTAGTTGGTATTTCATAAAGGGGGAGAAAATTTAATTTTGTCTTTCAATTGGTGATTTTTCAATTGGTATTTGTTTCCCACTCCCTTACTTTATGATTGAAAATTTCATATTGGTATCATATGTTTAATATGAAAAATTATTTACAATTGGTATCAAAATTTTGTTTAAACATTAAAAATTTATTATGTTTAATATCAATTGGTATCAAGATTTTTCATGTGTTTTTGTTAAAATTAGTATCAATATTTTTCTTGTTTGTTTTCTTTTCAATTGATATCCAAATTGATTGTCACCCCTTATTGATCTTTGTTTTTGTTTTTAGACAAAAAGGGGGAGAACATTGTTTTATTGTTTTGATTGACATAATAGGGGAGAAAGATTTTTACCCCTCATTATTATTTATTGTTTTGATTGTTTACCCCTTTGTTGATGATTGACAAAAAGGGGGAGAATAATTTGGTGTTTATATATGCATACTTATGTTTTTGCATATATTAAGTTTTATTGGTAAGTTTTATTGGTATCTAGAGCATCTAGTGTTTTTGTTAATATTTTATTAATTTAATTGGTAACTAGAGCTTCTAGAACATGTGTTTGTGTTTTGTGCATATTGATGCATACATGATTATGAACACTCATTGCATATATCTTATTTGTTTATGCATGAGTTAAGGGGGAGCTTCTTTGAAGTTTAACTTTAATCCATGCATATATAACTCCATGAGTTTTGTCATCATCAAAAAGGGGGAGATTGTTGGCCCAAAGGCCTTCCACCCTAGTTTTGATGATGATTAACTCATGTAGTTATGTTTACTAATAATCTTGTGTTGTTTAAGTTTCAGATCATTAATCAAGATATTAGTTGGTGATTAGCTTCAACAAGGAGTTTAGAAGCTTTTCATGTTGATTCCAGGGCCAAAGCTTCAAGATCACACATTGCCTAGCCCATGGATGGAGTTTTGGAGCAAGTCAACTTGAAGATGAAGATCATCAAGAAGACTTAGGTATCCATAGTTTTAGATAGTGTGTTTTAGATCCATTTGTAAAGCTTAGTATAGTTGATATGCTCAAGTGCACAACATACACGTTTCATGATTTGGATTTTTGAGTTTTCATGAATAGTTTGATCAAAACAAGTTTACATGTTTTATATGTATATTAGATGTGCTCTATATACATACATGCTTATATGACTTATACAAACTTAGTTTGACATACCTATTCATGTAGTTTTATGTTTTGGTATAAAACATATTTTTGTAATTAAAGACAAAAACTATGATATATTTGTTGAATGTGTATTAGACCTATGTCCATATGCATCATGCTTAATAATGTTCAAATATCATGTTTTTGTATTTCTATAAGTTTTTAGGAAAATCAGATTTCCTATTGAAAATCAAGTTTGACAAAATACAAGTTTTGTTTTTGATAAAATTGGCAAGACACAAAAATGAATTGATATGTTGAATATTGTCTTGAAATTTTTATCACTTGTTTGAGTTTCAATATAAAATGATAAAACAATTTTTATGGTATTTTTAAAAGAGATAAAAGATTTTTTAGAAAATATTTTTCCAAATTTTCTGACCTTATTTTTGTGCTGACAGGCTGGTCGGTCGACCCTGACGGTCGACCGCACCAAGGGCTGGTCGACCGTTCGGGTCGACCGACGTGCACAGACGTGCACGTCTGTTAGGCACAGACACGGTCGACCGGGACGGTCGACCGAGTTGAGAGCTCTGCTCTCGGGTTTTCCTGGGTCGACCGGGCCGGTCGACCGCAGTTGCCCAACGGTCATAATTCTGACCGTTGGCGGTCGACCGGACCGGTCGACCGGTGGCCTGTCAGGCTGCCACATCAGCCTAACGGCTAGTTTTTCCTAGGGGCTATATATACCCCATTTCTCCATTGTTTTGGCTATGATTTTTAGAGCTAAAAATTCTAGACTTTCTCTAGTGTTTAAAAAGAGTTTTTAAAAGAGTTTTAAGCCAAAAAGATTTCATCTTATTTGTTTTTGGGTTTTTGGAAAATCAAAGAAAGCTAGGGTTTTGGGAGATTGTTTTGTTTTTCATTTTCTATCATTTACAAGTGATTTCCCAAGTAGTTTTTCTTTGTTGCTGGTTTCCAAAAACACTTTGTTTCCACACTTGAGCTATCACCTATCCTAATCTATTAGGATCTTGTTTTTGTGGAAAAAGAAAAGAGAAAAGAAAGAAAGATTGTGTTTGTGGTCTTTGTAACCACTTATTGTAAACCCTCCTTGCTTTTGTGAATCCCTCTTCGGTAGAGGTGATCGGAGTGGTATTGGTTTGGATCCCTCTTTGGTAGAGGTGATTGTGTTTGTTGTGAGCCTCTTCGGTAGAGGTTGTTGTTGTTATTGTTTGTTGTTGGCTACGGGCCGTATCCCTCTTCGGTAGAGGTGGATTGTGGTTGTATAGCCTCGGTGGCTTTGTAAGGTTGAGAGAGGAGTTCGGTACTCCTATAGTGGATTGGGAAATCCTACACGGTGGTGTAGGCGGGGATGTAGAGTTGGGTACTCGAACCTCGAAACAAATCTTTGTGTTAGCGTTTGATCCAATTTCTCTCAACTCTACTCTCTTTACTTTGTGCAAGCATCATTTCATTCAAGCATCATTTTTTCATTGCATACATATCTTATATATTGCTTGTGTTGCCTTGCATCTTTTATATTGCAATTCATTCTTATATGCTTGGCTTGATTGTGTGCATTTCATATTGCTTGGATTGCTTGTGTGTGTGTGCCTAACTTATACTCATCCAACAAGAGCTTCACATAGCGCCTCAACCCATTTCAAGGGGAATCAAGGGGAGTTAGTCCAGAGCCTCACAAGGGGAATTCGGCTACACTTGTTGTATTGTATTAGTTTGTGCATAATTTGCATTAGCTTCCGCATTTAGCGCACTTAGTTTGCATTTGTATTCTAGATTAGCACTTACACCTATTCACCCCCCCTCTAGGTATTTTTCAGGGAACGCGTATCGTTGGGACTTTCCGGAGCAAAAATTCGCGTGTCTCACCTAGACTGAATTTGATATTCACATAGTGAATTAAGGCTATTAATTGGCATTCAAGAACAACTTTGATTTTTATGCCATTAATTAATGGCCATTAGCGAGCCTATAAATAGGCCATGAGTCTCTTAACAGTCATTCATCTTGACTGTTCTCCTTCGCGGGCATGTGCTCTGGAGAACTCCATCTTGACTGTTTTTCTTCAAGAGAATGTGCTCCGAAGAACTTTCAAAGTTCTTTAAAAGAACCCAAAGTTTAGATGCTTTCTTGCAATCTTCTTTAAAGATTATCACTGTTAAGTTATTTCAAATCAAAATGCATCCCTTCGAGTGCTTTCAGGGCTGTGTCTTGACGAATGATGTCCAAAATTTAGAGAACTTTTCTTTAGGTAGGAAATGGCTTTTGCTACGATAAGGTCTGTTTCCTTGAAGCTTTGTCATCACCGATTATGAAGAGGCTTTGCCTCTTGATCTCATCCTGAAACATCTGAAAACCTCTTTCTTGAAGTTAGATAGTCGACTTGAGATCCATGCGTCCATGCTTTGCAAATGTGATCCTCACGTTAATTGATGAAACGCGAACTTGTTGACTTCTAAGTCTTAAGTTCTTCATATGCGAGCATAGTGAACTCCGCGTTTTGAGGTTTGAAAAGCGGGTTTCGTATACGAGACTCGTGCTTGGAGTTCATGACTTAGAAAATTTTAAGTCTGCTCTTTTGAGATCTCTGGACGCGAATGTGGTGAACTCCGTGTTTTTAGTTTGAAAAGCAGGTTTCGTATACGAGACTCGCATTTGGAGTTCATAACTTAAAATTTTAAGTATGCTCTTTTGAGATATCTAGACACGAATGTGGCGAACTCTGCATCTTGAAGCCTAAGACTCGGGTTTCTCATATAATACCTGCATCTGAGACTCATGACTTGTAAAATTTTAGGGTTCGTGTCTGCGCCTTTAATATGTGCTCCGCGTTTCAATCCTCAGACGCGAGTCTAATATCAGGCTTGCATTTGGATCCATACTTTCTGTTTTCACAGAGCGTGGCGAACTCTGCATCCACGAAATTCACGTATAAGACTCGCATCTGGAGTTCATGAATTTAGACTTACGTCTGTGCTTTTGGTTTCCTGCTTTACTGACTTTGCGTAGAATTTTAACCCTTGGGTTTTTTTTATTCCTTCCAGGTCTTGGTTGTATGGATGGTGCTGGTTCTAGTGTCTTTGTCATGTCCATTGGAAGACACATAAAACAGCCAGCTTGTTCGATTGGTGAGCACCTGAAAAGTCAGAACTTTCGTTCAAGGGTGAGGAAGATCTGCATGGTTATCGATACACATCAAGACATTATTCGATATGATGCACCAGTAATGTCTCGATCCTTCCTGATTAGAATGAGAATGGCTCATTTGAAGATCACGGAAAGAAGACATCACAATAAGGACTCGGATTCTCCCTTCATCAATCTTATTCAAAGAAGTGACAGCAACGAAAAACCATATTTATTAGATGACTTCTGGTGGCGGACCTTCCCATTAAGTGAAGGATTACGACCTTGTGAAGACCTTCGCACCAGTTGGTCGGGTGGAATCCAAATGCTTCCTTGCATTTTGACCTCAAGAAACACTGTTGTTCTCAAGAGGAGAGGAAGTTGATCTGTTGTTCCCGTCCATAGTCAAGAGGAAAACTTTGTGTATCTTTAATGTTTTCAAGGAGTGAGTGCAACCTTTCGCTGAGTAAGAGGGACTTCTTTGTACTCCTTTATTATAACACTTAACCTTACTGTATAAGAGAGCGTTTTGTATCACTTTCATATTTTTGAATATTAATAAAAGTGACACTTTTTTTTGCCTTCTTATCTGTCACGACTTCCTTTTTGTATTGAAAATCAGACAGGTGAAAGAAATTATCTTTGATTTGCTAAAAGTGTAGTATCTTAACTTAGCAAGTCAAAGTTGAAAAATTCTATTTAAAGAACTAAAAAAAAAGTTACTGTCAGAGGTGTGATACTAACTTGACAAGAGTGGGATTGGTTTTATGGACTTTCCATTTTATGGATGAGAATGACAAGTGAAGTTTTCACTCCGCGGAGGATTGTGATTGAGTCTTCATCAGAGGTTTAGTATTAACGTAATTAAAACTCAGCTCGAGATTAGTGAGAACACTATTAAAGGTGTGATATTAACCTAACAGTGATTTTAAGCGGACATGTCATTCTATTAATGAGAATAACAGGTAAGACTAGACCCCCTCGGGATCTAAGTATTTCTTTACCGTCATAGGTGTGATATTCACTTAATGGATTGGATTGAATCTGGTCAGAGGTGTGATATTAACTTGACAAGGATGTGAGATAGAGGTGTGATATTAACTTAGCTCCACAGGAATTTCAGCTTCGTTTGGAAAAACTAAAAAATACCACTGTCATAGGTGTAGTGTTAAACTTGACAGTGGAGGTAATGCTAGAGGTGTAATTTTGAACTTAGCAATAGTCATCTCAACTTCGATACCGAAGTTCGAGGGAAAGTCATTATCATAGGTGTATTGTTGAACTTAACAATAATTGGATGCTAGAGGTGTGATATTAAACTTAGCATAGCTCGTTTTAGCTTCAATATGGAAGCTTGAGGAAATTGACTGTCAGAGGTTTAATGTTGAACCTGGTAGGAATTTAATCACTGTTAGAGGTGTGATATTAAACTTAATAGTAATTTGTTAGAGGTGCAATGTGTTAACATGACAATAAGAGTTAGTTTGCGATATGAGCATTTTGAGAACTTGCCATTTTGTTGAGGAGAATTGACAAGTGGTTTGGGTCATCAGAGGTATAGTGTTAACTTGACAAATTTGAAAACTTGTGACTCATGTAAGGGATCGACAAGTGGGAGTTCGTGCTCGCAGGAGATTATTGAAAAAATTTCACTGTTAGAGGTATAGTGTTAACATAGCAGTGATTGAGCTTGTGGACCTACCACTTCAAGGGAAAGAATTGGTAGAAGACTTTGGTGAAAACTAGAATGAATTGTCAGAAGTGTAATGTTAACATGACAAACATTGATTTTCTAGAGGCATGAGAAGTTTGTTGTTAGTGGTGTAATGTTAACATTATAGTAGAGAAATTTTGAGTAGGTATTCAGTGAAATTTTATCATCAGAGGTTTAATATTAACTTGACTGAATCCACTGGAAATTGAGAAAAATGGCTTGTCAGAGATTTACTGTTAACGTGATGAGTCTGTGTTCATTTCGTTAGGAAAATGGGTATATGTATTTTTGTGATCCTTCCTTTCCATGAGGGATAATTGGTAAGAGATTTTGGAGGAGAAGACGGGACCAAGTCCCTTAGAATTTTTAGCAAACCCTCAGCTATCAACGGATTTAGTATGCCTTTACCAACTACAGTTTGAGTTGGGATAGTCATGCTATTCCCCTCAGCATGATGAGCTGTCGAGGACTTATGTTGGACTTAAAAGCCAACATTTTCCTCTATCCTTAGCCGTCAAAGGCGTCGGATGTTCATAGATAAACAAGGCAAGTATAACACCGAATTTTCTCATTTTGTCTTTTCTTCATGTTTACATCATGCATCATGATGTGACCAATGTCCGGTCGGCTCGACAATGATTGACCGTAATGTGATCAATTGAAGAAGAAGCTATTCTTTGGTGCTCTTCCAAACATCTTATATCTGAAAAATTTGATCGGAGGTGTGATGTTAACCTGATCATAAGAAGAACCCTGTTAAGAATAGTACTTCTTCAAGATTTACTGTTAATCAGCATCATGAGTGTATTGCCGTCTGGGGTTATGAGACTGTATGCTCCATTCGAGTAGAGTGACTCTACTACAAATGGTCCTTCCCATTTGGGCTAAAATTTCTCTTTGGTCATATGTGTCATCACTATGGGTCTTCTGATAGCCAAGACAAGGTCACCTTTCTTGAAAGTCCGCTCCTTGACTTTCTTGTTAAAGGATCTGGTAATTCAAGCTTGATAAAGCTCGATTTGCTATTAAGCTTGCAGGAGTTTATCATCCAAAGCTTTCAGCTCTTGGAGTCGCAGTCGATTCTTCTCCTCATTTGTCATATCCATTGTCAAGGCAACGCGTAGAGATGGGATCTGAATTTTTAGTTGGAGTACGGCTTCACACCCATATACCAAAGAGAACGGTGTAGCTTTTGTCGGGGTCCTCACTGTTGTGCGATAAGCCCATAAGCATTCACCTAACTTATCATCCCAGTTGCATTGGCTTTTTGAGACAAATTTCTTGAGAAGTTTTTTGATGGTTTTGTTGAAAGCTTCTGCAAGACAGTTAGCAGTGAGGTAATATGCTATTGAAGACACACTCTGGATTCTAAACTTGTTGCAGAATTTCTGAAACGCTTGGCTGATGAACTAAGGCCCATTATCATGGACAATCCATCGTGGTACGCCAAATCTATAGACCACATGATGTTTAATGAATTTGATCACACAAATGTCTTTACCTCCCTCAAAGGGATAGCTTTAGTCCATTTGGAGAAGTAATCGGTTATGTCTAAGATAAACCAGTGTTCTTTGGATAAAGGTGGGCTGATAGGATCAATCACGTTCGTTCCCCACATCTCAAATGGCCAGGAAAAAGTTGTAGGATGAAGATTTCTTGGTGCCTGGTGAATGAAATCACCATGGATCTAACAGGCATAGCACTGCTTAGCATAAACGCTGGCATTAGGGATCATCTTTGGTCAATAATATCTCAGTCTTCGAAGTCGATTTCCAAGTTTTGGACAAGGTTGGTGAGCTCCACATATACCATCATGAGCTTCTTTGAGTGTCTCCTGTGCCTCTTTGTGTGACAGGCAATGGAGGAGGATTCCATCATGCGATCGGTGATACATCATTCTTGTGATCACATTGTAGTAGAATTTAGGGGCCTTTCTTTTAATAGCAGATGCCTCTTAAGGGTCATCAAGTAGAATGTCGTACAATGCGTAGTCATGCATGGGAATCGCCAATTCCTGAGCTTTAGACCTGCTGATAGGTCTCCTTTTGACTTTTGGTTGTCTTCAAGGGCGACTTTTGGACAATAAAAGTCATGACTGTAGACGAGTACTTTCTCTGTCTCTTCGGCTGAAAGTGCTAAGGAGGCAGCAAGGGACGCCAGTGCATCTGCATGCGCATTTTGCTAATGAGATACGTGATCGATGTAGAAGTTTTTGAACCTCTCTACCATGTGGATAGGTGCGTCATGATAGGGTACCAAGTCTTCATGTCTGACTTCGTACTCCCCACGAACCTAATTAATGATGAGCTTTGAATCACCTATGCTTCGAGATTTTTAACGCTAATCTCATCGGCGATTTGCATCCCAATCAAGATAGCATTGTATTTTGCTACATTGTTGAAACATGGCTCAGTTAAAGAGAATGCATGAAAGATTATGTATTTCCGTAGGGAGACAAGTACTACCCCCACTCCTGCTATGATATTTCCTTGAGGACCCGTTCTTGATGCGTCATCACAGAAGAGTTGCCACACCTGTCTTTCGAAGACGTCTAGGTCAAGTAAACTTCAGCAAGCTCATCTGGGAGATCTTCATAAAGTTTGGTTGTTCTTTAATCTGGATGCTCAGCCAAGAAGTCTACCACTACCAATTGAATTTTAATCTGCACACAAAAATACAGAATTTTAGAACTTAAGAATAGAATGTGCAAGTACTCAATACTACCTCTATAGCAAGTGGCTATGCGGGTCGTGAACCACAAGAAGGGACTAATGATGGAAGCTTTTTTAGTAAGTTATCTTTTATGATACAATCAATAGTTAAAATTCTTCTTTTAGTTCTTAAAAGAAAATGAAAAAAAAAAGTTAAAGCTAAGTTAGGAAGAAAGTGGTAGATAGAGAAGATGGAGAAAATGGAAGTGAATATGTACAAAGAAATTAAAAAAGAGTGAAAGAAGAGTTGGTGTTCTGATCTAAACTAAAATAAAAAGAAAAGAAAATTAAAACCTAAAAAACATACTTACCTCTTCAGCGCCTGCTTACCTTTGACCCGTATCGACGATGTACGTTTGTTTGAAGGCGAGCGAAGTATGACAAATAGGATCTTGGCCATTCCCGTATTACACTATGAATTGAAGGGGCAAGCTACACTACAATAGAAATGGATATCCATCACCATAAACGATCAACGACACTTGCAAGGGCATGGCAACTTCGACGCTATCGGTTTCATTTGGATCCACAAACACAGAAGAGAGAAGTAAACAAAAACAAGAGTAAAGAAGAAAAAGAAACTTCGATTCGATTCAAATAACAATGAAAGAAAGATCACTTACACCGGTGTCACCTTCAGTACAAGCTTGCTCTCATTTCTCCATGAAAGTATCCTCCCCTCTAAGTTACATAAAGAAAATAAAAGTTACATGAAAGAAAATAAAAACCTAAGTTACAAACTACAAATTAGCCTAAATTCTACTCTCTTTGGTCGCTTTTTTTGCCTCTGATGTGTGGGGTATTTATAGGATAGAAATGGATAAGAAATGAGTCAAAAGATAAGGAGAGCTGACTATTTTTGAATTTGAATCCTCCCCTTATCTCAAAACTTTATTTAATGTGGATATTCAGTTCTAATCTGCAGCTTATAGGCATATTGATTGCTGAATAAAACTTATCAAATGACAGAATTAGAAATAGTGATTAACTTAAGAGTTGTAGCCCTTTAAGTATTCTTTCTGGATCATATTGAATCATTAGATTTGAGTCTCGGTAGTAAACGTTATGATTCAAATACTAAAATGTATCGAGTCAGAATTTGAGTCAAAATTACTTCATCTCATCCGTTGATCTTCTCTCTATCCATTTATTCCTTTGGATTTGGACTCTGTATTTGACGTTATCCTCGGTTGATCTTTGCTTTAACCACTTGATTCACCAAAAACTGAATTTAACCAACTGGATTTAGGATCATCCTCCTCTAACCAAATAGATCTAGTTAAATCTGAATTTAACTGATATTTATTTGATTTAATCATCTTTCTCCCCATCATTATCTTCTGCAAAATAGACATTTAAGACAAGGAATTTAGCATATTTACTACATAATAAATGTGAAAATGTAATAAAGACTAATGCAATAAATGTGTGCAATCATTTTCCTTCACAGCTTTTTGTGGCAGGAATTGCATCTCATATTGGGAGAGCAACTTCGTCCACTTTGCCAATCGACCATTAAGTGATGATGGCTTCGTCATAAGCAATCTTAAAGGACTGACTTTTGATATGACGTGTATGGTTTGGCCCACCAAGTAATGTCGCATCTTTTGGATGGGAATACTAATGCCAAGCATTCTTTTTCAATCGGATTGTATCGATGTTCAGCTCCGATCATAATTCTACTTAGGTAGTAGATTGCCTGCTCATGTCCCTGATTATTATTCTGAGCTAGTAAAGCCCCTAGAGAATGATCCATAGCTCGAACGTATATTAGGAAAGGTTTTTCTGACACCGGAGCTGTAAGCACAGGTGGATACGTGAGGTACCGCTTGATTTTCTCGAATGCTTGTTGGCAAGCATCATCCCAGATGAATGAAACACTCTTCTTCATCAATTTGGTGAAGGGTTGACATCGTCCTAAGAGATTTAAGATAAATCTCCAGATATAGGCCAGTCGCCCTTGCAATCCTCTAAGCTTTCTTAAATTTCTTGGAGGTTTCATCTCCTGGACGGCGCGGACTTTCTCTGGGTCGAGGTGGATTCCTTTGGATGTCATGAAAAACGTGAGGAATTTACTGCTGGCTACCATCAGGAAGGATTTGGTGGGATTCATCTTCAATTGATGCGCCCACATGATATCGAATACTATCTTCTGATCTGTTATGCGATCACCTTTGACATGGCTTTTCACTGCAATATCGTCCATGTAGCATTCCACTGTTTTGCGTATATGCTTGTGAAAAATTGCATTCATAACTTTCTGATATGCTGCCCCCGCATTCTTCAATCCGAAGGGCATGACAGTATAGCAGTACACCCCTAATGGTGTCCTGAAAGATGTATACTTCTCATTATCAGGATACATCTTAATTTGATTGTATCCAGAGAGTCCATCCATGAAGGACATCCGTTCAAACCTACATGTGTTGTCGATCATGACATCTATGATTGGAAATGGAAACTCATCTTTAGGACCCGCCTCATTTAGATCACGAAAATCGATGCAAACCCGGATCTTTCTATTCTTCTTGGTGACGGGGATGATATTGGCTACCCAATCAGGGTGTTGCTCTTTCCTGATAAAATTGGAGTCTATAAGTTTCTTGACTTCCGACTGGATCACTTCCATTATCTTCGGGAGGAACCGTCGTTGCTGTTGCTTAACGGGCTACGCAACCAGATTGATGTTGAGGTGGTGCATAGCCACTTAAGGATCAAGCCCAGGCTTTTCCTCATTGTTCCAAGCGGAAACATCTATATACTCTCTCACAAGAGATATTAGATCTTTTTTCTCTGGGGGTGATAAGCTTTCGCTTATAAAGACGGGCTTAGGATTAGCATCATCTCCCAGATTAATCTGGGTTACCTTATCCTCTATGAGTGGTTCGCATTGTTCAAAGTGAATATCCCATAGAGTATTTAGGTATTTGATACAAGAATCTATATCTGACTGGATCATTTATTCTCCTCTATCTTTCGGGTGGCTTGTTGAAACCATGTTTACCGAAAGGCCTTTGAAGATGTTGCCAACACTGACATCTGACTCCCACGATGATGTGCCTGATGAGTGAATATGGTATAATGACTCTTCAGACTCAAAGGCTTACAGAATTAGAGTTGATACATAGCTCAACCCCCTGCGAGTTCGATGATAATAATTGGGGACTTTCCCTTTTGGAACGAAGGATCAAAGTAGTGTTCCCCTTCCTGTGCCGAAGTTAAAGCCAGGACCACTTGTTAGGTCGTACCCCATGTTCTCCATCATTCTGAGTACATTTGACTCATAATGAGAGAGCTGAGAATGTTTAGTCTCGCTTTCTGACTCTTCGTAAGTTGTTAGTTTGGACTCGATTCTTCCAAAAAGGATCAGTTTTTGGCCTTTGCGTCTTTCTGGGACCTCAAAGAAAGATCCTTGCGCATCACTGATGCTTTGATACACCGTGAGAGATGATCTCACCAGTACATGCAATGATGTCAGGGCATCTATTGCCGACCAGGGGTTATCACCTATATCGGTACTAGTGTCTAATGGCACAGAATCAGAAGAAATACCAAGAAGTAAGCCAAATCTTACTCTTCATTAATATACCACTTGCCTACATTATTGGCGATGTTATTGACATCGAGCTTATTAATGCTTCTTACAAGTGAATTCAGTTCCCAAAGGCATTCTTCTTCTGCCTCTGGCTCGTCATCAGCTTTGTTACAAGAGTTTAGTTCCTCTGGTTGGGGATTCTTGTCCATCTTCAAAGAATTCTGGTACAGGAGGGAGTCTGTAAAGTAGTTCTCTACCCCTTGAACGGATTGCTTTTGGCAACCAATATTCAGACTTTTCCATCTCCGTCAATATATTTTATGACCTGAAGAAGAGTAAAGGGGACGATGGAGTTGCGATGAATCCATGGTCATCTTAGCAGCAAACTGTACGAATGTCAGCATCGATTACATAGCACGTCACCTCAGATCTTAGGTCCCCAATCTAACATCTGAGTTTAATTTTTCCCATTAGGCGCGTACCATTGGCGTTGAAATCGTAAATGGGAGTTTGAGTGGTGCTGAATCGGTGAGTGAAAATTTCCAAGTGATGCATGACCTGGCAAGGCATGATGTTCAACACGGATCATGGATCCACCTGAATGCGGCTCACTTCAGATGATCCAATATACCCTGTGAAGTACAGGGGCCTATCATGTTTCCCCCTAACCTGCATATCGTCTGGAGTGAAGATTATTCAGGGGGCATGTTGAGAGGCGTGGAGGCAGTTTTTTTCATCTTCCTCTTATGGTTCAGTCAGAATTCGGGCCATGAAGACCTCAGCATCAGCCAAAGCTTCTTTCAGAGCTTCTCTCGTTGACTTTCACAGTCTTAGATGCTCATAAAAGGTTATCCTGGTCGGGATGTTGGCCAGTTGAGATAAGACATCAAAGCGGTAAGGTGCTGGAGATACTTCTGCTTTGTCCTTCGGAGGGCCTTAACATATCGAAGCTCCTTTTGCTTCTCCACGGGTTGCTTCGTGAATTGCTTGATTGGCTACGGGGTAGGTTTAGGCGGGTTTGCCACCGTTATGTCATATTTCTTCAAGTATGACTGACCCGAGCGGGTCTCTGCTACAAGCGACGCGTTCAGTTCTGCAGCAAGGATAATTGTCTTCTCTTTCGAATCAATTAGCGAAGGACATCGGTTTCTGCTTCTTGGAGAAAGCACATACCACATTGCAAGTCGAAGCTTTTGCTTTGCCCGTGGACTTCCTGTTGGTAACAGTAGTCCACTGTTGGCTTTCCACGAGGTCAGGATAAACCCACATGTCTCTCCTTGAGGAGTAGGAACAAGAACAAGACCTTTCTCCCATTTATGGTGTGGATCTGTATTAACCATCCTTAGTTTCCCTTTTGGATGGGAACTACTCCAGCCGACGTTGGAGGCTGATCCCCGAACTAAAGAAATGACGTCATGTTTGTTGACACTTTCTTCTGCTCCGGGTGGAGCTTGAGCACCTCCGCATCAATCAAAGCTTAGAGAATATCTTTGAAGACATAACAGCTCTTGGTAGGGTGCCGAGTATCCTATAGTACAAGCAATAGTTGGGGTTGCTGGTCTTGCCAACCTCCTCAGGATGTCTAGCTTCACGAAGCTTCAATTTGTTGCTCTTGTTAAGTAGCTTGAATAAGGAATCGACATGCTCATCCTTGAAAGAGTACTACTTGTTAGCGCGTGGCTGACTTGAAGAGCTACCCCCTCTAACCGGTTGGGGTTTAGAGGGAGACTTCGTCTCTGTCGCCAGTGTGTACTTCCTTTTAGCTTTGAAAGATGATTCTGGCGCACGCCTGGTTGACTTTTCGGGTCTGGGCTTGTTTTCTTCTACCTTAACCCTGGCGGCAATCTCTTCTGTCTGTTCGTCTTGTTGGACCAACTGCTTCCAAGTATGACTTTCAGCTACTCCTATCTGAGTTAGGAGTGAGGTTTGCAAATTGTGATGGCATGTTTCCACTTGGGTGGCCTGGGTCATACCGCTAGGACATCAGAGTGCCATAATCTGAAATCTCTCCACGAATGCTTTAACTGACTCTCCTTTTTGTTGCCTCATTGCCAGGAGAGATGGCATTGTAATCTCTGAGTCATCTTCGAAGAAGCGTGCAAGGAAAAGCTTCTCCAAATCACTTCAGTTCTTGATGGAACCTCTGGGAGCTTCATGAACCATTCAAAGCAATCCCTTTAAGGGTGCCAATGAATAAACGTGCTAGGATGGCATCATTTGATACTACATTCCCAGTCTGAGACTTGAAATAGTAAATGTGCTGGTTCGGTTACCCTTTGCCAATGAAGGCTTGCAGTGTCAGAGCTTTGAACTTGGGAGGGTACGGGACAAGATCCTACTCAGCCGGGTACGACTGGACCACTCCTACTTCTTGAAGGCCTTTCCTGCTAGTGATTAGTCTACAATTCTGCATTATTATATCGCATTTCCCTACCGATTTATGAATAAAATGTCAGTCTAAACCGTGTTTTGGTCTCTCTTGCAGATAAATCAAGAGTTTAAGGGCAAAGGAGTAATAAGAGCTTAATTAACCCCATTTTCGGGTAATAAATTCCGAATTTTTTGGAGACCAAGTAAAGGAACATCTAGAAGATGCATTGAACCTAGACCTTTGCGCACGTCAGAAGAATATTCGGGAAAAAAATACCAGAATTGGGATATACCATGAATGTACTAGAAGATATATCAAGATCCTCGCCAAAACCAAGGAGTTAACTCCCTGGTTTTGCCGCGGATCCGCGGCAATGTGGTGGAGCCACGCGTCGATTTTCGACGCGGGCCCCGTCTCGTCTTCTAGATACATCCTATGCCTATAAAAACCCTGCAGAGGCCCTAAACGAAGCAGTTTTTGATTTTAGGCTAGGGTTTCTATGTTTTAGTGTAGTATAGGGTAGGTGTTCTTCTTCTTGTATTTTGTATTTACATTTCCGTTTTAGATCTTGTAGTAGGGCTGAGAGATTCAGAGAGAGATAGAGGGGATTGATGTAATAGATAGTGACAGTCTATGTAAAGGTGCCTCCTTTCTTCTCCAATGTAATCTTCTTCATCTTCTACATGATGTTTAGCTAATTTCTTCTTCTCATGGTGACTAACTACTAACCACTAACTAGCTAACCACTTACTTGATAATCCACATGAATCTAGTAGCCTCTACAAGGCCTTGCTCTTGCAAGAGCCATTGATGGCTCATGATGATGGGTTCTAACATCTAACTTGCTAACTTGCTAACCAAGCTAACTCTCTATTTCATGCTTGCTTCTAATGGTTTGATGATCTAATGTTTGTATTAGCTTGCTCTTGATGCAAGTTTGAATGTGAAGAACCATCTTATTTGTCATGCTTTGTATCGTCTCTTGAAGTCAAGGAATAGTGATGGCCAAGAATCCATGTGAGACAACTATCACTAAGAGGTTAGCATGGTTAGTGGAGCAATTGATAGTTAGTAGCCATGAGTTTTCTTTTATCTTATTTTAAAAAATTAACTCTTTTATCTTTTCATCGATGTTTTCACCAACTTCTTAGTTCACCTTAGCTTCATCTTCTTTTTTATTTGTTTTCCAAACCACTTCTCCTTGTTTTCACATCGCCGCTTTCATCGCCTCTCCTCACCTATCACATTCTGAATTTTATTTTCTTTTACTTTTTCTCATTCTTTTAACAAAGAAGAATTGTTAACATAACACGGGAATAAAGACTGTTAATGCTTCTATCGCCTTCCGTCCCTGTGGATTCTACCCGTTGAGCCAATGCTATAACGGATGTATCGAGGGAACATTAGCACATATACATTTTCATTGATTTCACAAAATACACATCTTTCGAGTGCTTGTTCCGCTCCAATCAAATTTTTGGCGCCGTTGCCGGGGAACGGGAATGGTTTTGATTTCACGTTTTTGTTAACATTGTCTTCTCTGTTTGGTGTGCAGGACAATCTTTACAGGTGCTTAACATTGCAGAATAAACACTAGCTTTGCCCCTCCCTGCTCTAGAAAGCAGGGGCCCAGATTCCAAAGTAACGCCGCGTAAACGCGACTTTAGCCGCGCTTCTTCGGCCAATTTGTAGCATTTGTGTATCTTGTTGTGCTGGGATGTGTATATTGTAATAGCTAGTGGATTTGTACTGCTATTTTTCTACTTTGATTGCCTACACACCGCAATAAACTAAAGAACTAAAATACGATATTTGAACGCTTTTAAAACGGTTTAGACATTTGCATTTAGGCATGTGTCAATTCAATTCCAATATACTGTATTTTGTTTTGTTGTTGTAATCTGGATTGAGGTGTACATATGGCATTGCATATAGAATAGGACAAACACGTGGATGATTTATCGCTTTGTGTTATATTCTTGTCTATATTACACACTGCACGAATTGAAATAAGGGCAAAACCCATACAAGATAAGGTAGGGCTTTCATCACCCTTCCTTAGCCCAAAAACCACCTCCCCACTCACACAACCCAAGCCCTAATAAAAATTGATAGATGTTGGCCCCTAGGGACATTTCAGACTCATTAAGAGATTGACCGAGGGTGGAACTTGTTTTGAATCTTACTCTTGTGAATCGGTGTCTAAGGTTGGGGATTAAGAGGTTACGCCTCGAAGATACCGTGGTTTGGCGTAATTAAGGCCCATTGCTTATGCACGGATACCTCCCACCGTATTTTGCCCCTACCTGGCCGATTAGCTTGTAGTCGGATTCAAGCAACAACCTCCCCGGGTAATCGACCAGTTAGGAGTCGTCTAGGTCTAGGTCAACCTTAACATAGGCTTGGTTTTGATTTTTTTCCTTTTCTTTTTGTTTGTTGTTTGTTTTTTTTGTTTGTTTGTGATTGTTGTGAAATAGAATTCAACAATAACAATTCTTTCAATCCTAAAATGAATCCATATTTCACACCGACCCCATTTGTTTCGGATAATTCCAACCCGGTTTTTCACAATATGAACCAACCAAATACACCAGGTTGGACTTATCCGAATCAATACAAACCATACCCACAATCGTATGACTATAATTTTCAAATAATTTCAACTCTTCATAGAGTCAATGGGGATTCACCTCCCCCGAGTCAAATTTCCACCAGCTTGTCCACAATTTTCACAATTTCCACAATCTTCATTTCCCAATTTGCTTCCTATACTCCTTTTCCTGGACCTCCCATTGAAGAAAAATCCGAGTTAGAAAAGAATATAGAAGCCAACCTACAAGAGGCCGAGCGACAATTTCAGAAAATGATGGCCTCTCCAATTCACACTATTTCCAAGATTCATACTCTCCCCACCAGTTCAAAATAGAAAACCATCAATCTTGAAAATGAGTATGCGTGAGTCCGAACAACAATCAAATCTGATGGACTCACGATTTCACCACAATTTCCAAAACAAATCTTCATCTTTTCAGGCCCAGTCGCAACAAAACGATGAACCAATCAACTATGAAAAGATGCTTGAATCATGACTCAAGCTCAAATCGCTCATAATCATGACATAGATATGATGGTCAAAACTCTCCATTCTCATCCTTTGACCATTCTGATGTCACTAAACATTCTGTTAGAGCCAAAGATCATGTTATTTTGGAAACCAAGATTCAATTCAGCACATCCATTTGAAATTGACCAAACTTCAAATTTTGAAAATCCCATTGACGTTTTGGCCAGTTATCCTTTTCCTGAAATTGAACTTGAGCATGAATATGATCCTGAACTTCCACTTGGTAATTCAATTTCACTTCCTGATTCAATATTGACTGAGGTGTTTTTACCTGAATTCAGGCCTTTTCCCGAGTCAGTATTGGATCCAGTGCCAGTCCTTTGTGAAATTGAATCACCAATCTTTTATGATCATCATATTGAACTTGACCAATTTCTTACTTTTAAAAGTCCCATTGACAAATTGGCAAGTTCTCATTTTTATAGAATTGAACTCAATGAGGAATGCGACTTTGATCCTCAAATTTGTGTTCCAGTTCAAATTTCTAAATCAATATTGACTCCTGTTTTGTTACCCAATTTGAGCAACATTTTAGAGTCAGTTTTGATTCCCATACCTGTCATTCTTGAACTGAAATCACCAACCTTAGGAAGTCACATTCCATCGTGGGGAAATGAATGTGGACTTGAGTTTCAACTTCTTGATTTGGACATACTTTCTGAACAGTCTCGACTCCTGAACCTTTACTTGACTTAAGTCTTTTTCCTGGGTCGGTATTAGTTCCTGTACTTCCTGAGTCCAAATCATCATTCCATTCTAGGACAAGGGTCTTGATAAATTTGACTCTGAAATTATTTTGAAAATTTGGAAACTAGATAGGGTAAAATTTTTAATAAAAATCATTAATATATACATTATTCTAGTGGGTTGTTGAAAAGTCACCTAGAGGGGGGGGTGAATAGGTGACAATGCTAATCTGTGAACTAAATGCGGAATTTAAAAACTTAATGCAAATTACACTCAAGTGTGATCAACAAATGATGCACACACACAACCAGCCAAGCAAATATGAATGCACAATATAAATAATTGCAAGGCACAAAGTAAAGAGAGAGATAGAGAGAGAGTCAATGGATCAAGCGCAAACAACAGATGTGTTTCGAGGTTCGAGCACCCAGCTCTACATCCCCGCCTTCGACACACGAAGGATTTCCAATCCACTAGCTTGTCCACAAAGGACTCCCACAAAGGGAACCTCCACCGAGGATTTGGGGTAATCACAATTACAAGGAGTTCCCAACTCCCCTCCTTACAAACAACCTCCTCCTTGAGGCACTTCTCCAATCCAACAAACAATCACCTCACAACTTGAGGGATTAGCACCAAGCTTACACAAAACACCTCACAACCCCAAGTTGCACAACCTCCTCAACACAATGAGGGAATGGCACAAAGCAAGAATTGGGTTTACAACTTAGTGGTTTCAAACAACAACCACAAACAATCTCTTTTCCCACACAAATAACCTATAGAATAGATAGTAGATTTTAGCTCAAGTGTGGAGAAAACCAAGGGATTTGAAACCAGCAACTCAAAGAAAATCTTTGGGAAATAAATGAAACCAAGATAGAGAAGCTCAATTCAAAAGCTTTTCCCAAAACCCTTTTCTTTGATTTTTCAAACCCTAATGAAAACACCAAAAAGATTGTTCAATTTGAATCCAAAACCTATTTTGATTGCAGCAAAAACACCAGAGAGTACGGAAAAATTCGCACAAAAATCTTAGAGAAAAACTCTTGCAAATGGGGTATTTATAGGCAAATCTGGAAACTAGCCGTTGGCTGTAATTTTTGCCAGAATTGCCCTGACGGTCGACCGCCCGTCGACCGCCCAACGGTCAATTTTTGACCCGTTGGCGCTAGCGATCGACCGCCCGGTCGACCCAACCAAACAGAGAGCAAACCTGCTCTCAGTCGGTCGACCGGCCCGGTCGACTGGCTAAAGGTGTAGCCGCGTGCACGTTTCTGTGCACGTCGGTCGACCCGTACGGTCGACCGTTTACATGGTGCGGTCGACCGTACCGGTCGACCGACCAACCTGGCAAACACCAAAATAGGTCAGAAATCTGGGAAAATAAATATCCAATAAATTCTTATAACTACTAAAAATCCCCAAAATAGTTTTGTCAAATTGCATTGATATATAAACATGTGATAAAAGTTTTGACTCAAATATCAAGCAATTAAAACTATTTTTATGTCTTTTCATTTTTACCAAAACCAACCCTTGTATTTTCTAAAACTTGGATTCTTGAATAGAAATACATTTTGTCTAAAACTCATCCAATACAAAAACATGATATTTAAACATTTTGAAACATGATGCATATGGATAGAAATCCAATATACATGAAACATATACATATCATAGTTTTTGTCATTAATTCCAAAATTAAGTATTGTTAAAACACAAAACCTAAAACTCATGAAATAGGTATATCAAAGTAAGTTTGTCTAAGAGTTGAAGCATGCATGTATATAGAACAAATCTAATATACATTAAACCATGTAACTTGTTTTGATATAATATCTATTCATGCAAACCAAGATCGGTTAAACCAAAAACCGAAAACCAAAAATGATACGTGTGTGTTGTGAACTTGAGCTTATCATACTATTCTAATCTTTACAATTAGGATCTAAACTCAAACTAAACTATGGTACCGATGACTTCTTGAAGAGCGCAATCTCCAAGCCGACTCGATCCAAAACTCTTTGATCCACCGAGCAAGTGCTATATATGATCTTTGACGCTTGGGCTCTTGAATCAACATGTGGGTAGCTTCCAAATCATCTTGTTGAAGCTAATCACCTACTAATAACTTGACTAATGATCTAAAACTAAAATCACAAGATTATTAGTACACATAACTACATGAGTTAATCATCATCAAAACTAGAGTGGAAAGCCTTTGGGCCAACAATCTCCCCCTTTTGATGATGACAAAACTCATGGAGTTATATATGCATGGATTAAAGTTAAGCTTCAAAGAAGCTCCCCCTTAACTCATGCATAGGATAAACAACTAATAAATGGCTCTAGATATCAATGAAATTATAAAACAAATAAACATGTTCTAGATACCAATTAGCAAAAACAAATAAACATGCTCTTGATACAAATTATCAGCAAAAACAAATAAACATGCTCTTGATACCAATGAAAATCTTTAAAAAATAACATGCTCTTGATACCATTAAACTAAACATAAACATGCTCTTGATACCAATTATACACAATATATGCAAAACAAAACTCATGATCTCTTATACAAGCTCTTGATACCAAAACTAAGCAAACTAAACATGTTCTTTAAATACTGCTTTGGATACCAATGGAACTTAATAAAAACATTAAAAACATAAACATGCTTATGCAAACATGCATATAAACTCAAATTCTTCTCCCCCTTTTTGTTAATCATCAACAAAGGGGTTTAAAAACAAAAACTAATGAAAACATATTCTTTTTATATTCAAAACAAGGGATGTTCTCCCCTTTTGTCTAAAAACAATATGATACCAATTAGAGAAAAACTCTTGCAAATGGGGTATTTATAGGCAAATCTGGAAACTAGCCGTTGGCTGTAATTTTTGCCAGATTTGCCCTGACGGTCGACCGCCCGGTCGACCGCCCAACGGTCAATTTTTGACCCGTTGGCGCTAGCGGTCGACCGCCCGTCGACCCAACCAAACTGAGAGCAAACCTGCTCTCAGTCGGTCGACCGGCCCGGTCGACCGGCTAAAGGTGTAGCCGCGTGCACGTTTCTGTGCACGTCGGTCGACCCGTACGGTCGACCGTTTACATGGTGCGGTCGACCGTACCGGTCGACCGACCAACCTGGCAAACACCAAAATAGGTCAGAAATCTGGGGAAATAAATATCCAATAAATTCTTATAAACTACTAAAAAATCCCCAAAAATAGTTTTGTCAAATTGCATTGATATATAAACATGTGATAAAAGTTTTGACTCAAATATCAAGCAATTAAAACTATTTTTATGTCTTTTCAATTTTACCAAAAACCAACCCTTGTATTTTCTAAAACTTGGATTCTTGAATAGAAAATACATTTTGTCTAAAACTCATCCAAATACAAAACATGATATTTAAACATTTTGAAACATGATGCATATGGATAGAAATCAAATATACATGAAACATATACATATCATAGTTTTTGTCATTAATTCCAAAATTAAGTATTGTTAAAACACAAAACCTAAAACTCATGAAATAGGTATATCAAAGTAAGTTTGTCTAAGAGTTGAAGCATGCATGTATATAGAACAAATCTAATATACATTAAACCATGTAACTTGTTTTGATATAATATCTATTCATGCAAACCAAGATCGGTTAAACCAAAAACCGAAAACCAAACATGATACGTGTGTGTTGTGAACTTGAGCTTATCATACTATTCTAATCTTTACAATTAGGATCTAAACTCAAAACTAAACTATGGTACCGAGGTCTTCTTGAAGAGCGCAATCTCCAAGCCGACTCGATCCAAAACTCTTTGATCCACCGAGCAAGTGCTATATATGATCTTTGACGCTTGGGCTCTTGAATCAACATGTGGGTAGCTTCCAAATCATCTTGTTGAAGCTAATCACCTACTAATAACTTGACTAATGATCTAAAACTAAAATCACAAGATTATTAGTACACATAACTACATGAGTTAATCATCATCAAAACTAGAGTGGAAAGCCTGTGTATGCCGTGTTGGGTGTGCATGCAAAGATGGACCTTGTTTCTTGCGAACCAAGGTTTCCAAACGTGTATGATTTAAAGCACATTGGCTCAAAGTGGAGCCCAAACTATCAACAATCATCTTCAAAACATTTATATCATTATCAATAGTGGAAGATAAAGTGGAGCATGCAATAGGTGTGCAAGAAGTAGAAGCTATACTAGCATGGCACACATGAGAATCAATATCAATTTTCAAAGATTCTTTTTTCTTTAAAACCAAATCCAATTCTTTTGTAATTGAATCAATTTTATTTTTCAAAACAAGATTATCTTTAAAAGTGAAATCCAATTTTGATGATAAAATCTCATTGTGCTTCACAACATCATCACAATCATTTTTGCTTTTTAAAACATCAATTTCATTAAGGGCAAGGTCTAGTTGAGATCTTAGTGAGTCACGTTCACTAGTAATCTCTTCCTTCTCTTGCAAAACCAATTCAAAATTAGAACACAAATCCTTTAATTCATTTTTCAAAACAAGGTTGTCCTCTTTCAACAAATCATGTTTTTCCAACAAATTTTCAAGCTTTTGAGCAAGTTCCATATTTAAAGTTTGAACTTCAAAACATCCATGACAATAGGAACTAGAGCTATCATCTATTTGAGAATCCGATTGTACCTCAAGGGAGTTCTTCCCTTGGACCATGAGGCAATGCTCTTCGGACTTTTCTCTCTTAGATCTCCTTATTTTGTTGATAATCCTTGGAAGCTCGGGAGACGTCAATAAGCTCCAAACTGCAAAAGCCGAATCATAATGATCAAACACGGGTAAAAGATGTTCACTAAGAGATGCTCTAAGTGCTAATGCATTTGCCTTTTTATGCTTGCTACCATTAGGGAATGATTCTTGTGTGGAGGCTTGATAAACTAGATGACCTAGTGATTTTAAATGCCTACTCATATTGGCCTTCCAAACATCAAGTCTAATATGGTCAAACATAGGAGGGCTATCCATGAGAGCAAACTAGTATGAGTGCAAATGATAATGCAAATGAAGATTAGCAAACCAGATCACTCCTAGGTGGTTAAACCTAAATATCAGGAGCACTAGCTCTGATACCAATTGAAAATCACCTAGAGGGGGGTGAATAAGTGATAATGCTAATCAAAATGTATTAAACCCAAAACAGGTCATTTAAACTCACTTAAGTGAGAAAAGACAAAAATAAACAGCTCAGAAAACTAGCCGTTATTGTTCAAACGGCTAGACCGGTCGACCGGTCGGTCGACCGCCTACTCAAAAAATCTGACCATTGTAGGCCAGCGGTCGACCGCTCGGTCGACCCAATCTAACCGAGAGCAGACTGAGTTACAGTCGGTCGACCGGTCGGTCGACCGATACAACGTGCACACAGATACGTGCACAGCCTGAGCCAGTCGACCGAACAGTCGACCGGACCTATGACAGGTTTGGCCGGTCGACCGTCCCAGTCGACCGTGGCTCTGGCTGTGCACGTATCTGTGTGCACGTTGTATCGGTCGACCGACCGGTCGACCGACTGTAACTCAGTCTGCTCTCGGTTAGATTGGGTCGACCGGGCGGTCGACCGCTGGCCTACAATGGTCAGATTTTTTGAGTAGGCGGTCGACCGACCGGTCGACCGGTCTAGCCGTTTGAACAGTAACGGCTAGTTTTCTGAGCTGTTTATTTTTGTCATTTTCTCACTTAAGTGAGTTTAAATGACCTGTTTTGGGTTTAATACATTTTGATTAGCATTATCACCTATTCACCCCCCCTCTAGGTGATTTTCAATAAAACTAGAGTGGAAAGCCTTTGGGCCAACAGTTGTATTATAGAGGTCTCTGGTGGGTTCCTCCAGATTCCACGCACATTGGATTGGGTCGCATTTCGTGGACCAATCAGACCGCCACCGGAACCACCACCTTGAGGTGATTTTTCCTTCCCTCTCTATTTGTTTCATGCATACATACATCACGATGCATTGAGGACAATGCATGAGATAAGTGTGGGGAGGGTTTACTAACGTAGAGTTTTTAGATTTTCTTTCTTTACACTTCTTTTAGGATACTTTTAAAAAATTCCCTTTTGTATAGGATTTTTCTTTCTTTTAAAACTTTTTGAAATAAGAGACAAAGTTTTGATCTATTTTTAAAGAAAATAAGATGATCTTAGAAATTAAGAAAGCCTTAATTATGACATCTTAAACCTAGTCAAAATAATGTATCATGTTTAAAATTATAGGTTAAGTATAAAAGATTGGGGAGATAATTTTATCTTGAATTTTTTGCCTTAGATAATTTGCACTTCACACTTACACATTTTTGGGATGGAAACAAAGACCTAATATGCCATAAAGAAAAAATAAATAAAAAGAAAAAAATATGGTATAAATGAATCACTTATTAAGCTGGATAATTATGCCTCAAGAAGCATGATTATTTACGCCTAACAGTGGTCAAAGGAAACAAATAATCCCCCATAGTTTTGTGGCCTTGTTTACTCGAGTCCTTAAACCCGAGGGATATTTCTCATCTGGTGCCCTAGGACCGTCTGGTTTGGGAGTCATCGGTTAAAGGCTCACTACCCGGGTAAATTAGAAAGCCTAAGAAAACTAAGGGAAGAAAAAAGAAGAATATATATATATATATATATATATATATATATATATATATATATATATATATATATATATAAATGGCTTGACGGTTAGAGTTGAAATCCCAGAAATCTTCACTATCACAAAGTGCATATTATCTAGGTTTTATGAAAGATTATTCAATCCAATTTTGAATTCTTACCTTAATTGAAGACAAGATCTTGCATAGAGATTAAGTTTAAGGGAGAATAATTTTTGGTGGACTTATGACCCTAGATCGCTTATATTTTTGCAAAATATTTCGTAACTTGTCTCTCCTTCAAAATGCGTTTTCAAAATACTAACATTTGTCTTCTTTCTTTATGGATTTTGTGGATGTAATCCGTTAAAAATCCTCAGGAGACAACACTCCTCCTCTAGGGGTAACTTAGAGGTTTAACGGCTTGTTGCACACGCTCAGTGCAATCGCGTCACCTGCGAAAGCGGTGTAATAACATATGTAGTTTTTCTTTTCTTGTTTTGCTCGGGACGAGCAAAAGATAAGTGTGGGTGTGATTAGTCTACAATTCTACATTATTATATCGATTTCCCTACTGATTTATGAATAAAATGTCGGTCTAAACCGTGTTTTGGTCTCTCTTGCAGATAAATCAAGAGTTTAAGGGCAAAGGAGTAATAAGAGCTTAATTAACCCCATTTTCGGGTAATTAATTCCAGATTTCTTGGAGACCAAGTAAGGGAACATCTAGAAGATGCATTGAACCTAGACTTTGCGCATGTCAGAGAATATTCGGGCGAAAATACCAGAATTGGGATATACCATGAAGGTACTAGAAGATATATCAAGATCCTCACCAAACCAGGGAGTTAACTCCCTGGTTTTTGCCGCGGATCCGCGCAATGTGGTGGAGCCACGCATCGATTTTGACGCGTGGCCCCGTCTCGTCTTCTAGATACATCCTATGCCTATAAAAACCCCTGCAGAGGCCCTAAACGAAGCAGTTTTTGATTTTAGGCTAGGGTTTCTATGTTTTAGTGTAGTGTAGGGTAGGTGTTCTTCTTCTTGTATTTTGCATTTGCATTTCCTTTTTAGATCTTGTAGTAGGGCTGAGAGATTCAGAGAGAGATAGAGAGGGATTTATGTAATAGATGGTGACAGTCTATGTAAAGGTGCCTCCTTTCTTCTCCAATGTAATCTTCTCCATCTTCTACATGATGTTTAGCTAATTTCTTCTTCTCATGGTAACTAACTACTAACCACTAACTAGCTAACCACTTACTTGATAATCCACATGAATCTAGTTGCCTCTACAAGGCCTTGCTCTTGCAAGAGCCATTGATGGTTCATGATGATGGTTCTAACATCTAACTTGCTAACTTGCTAACCAAGCTAACTCTCTTATTTCATGCTTGCTTCTAATGGTTTGATGATCTAATGTTTGTATCAACTTGCTCTTGATGCAAGTTTGAATGTGAAGAACCATCTTATTTGCCATGCTTTGTATCGTCTCTTGAAGCCAAGGACTAGTGATGGCCAAGGATCCATGTGAGGCAACTATCACTAAGAGGTTAGCATGGTTAGTGGAGCAATTGGTAGTTAGTAGCCATGAGTTTTCTTAATCTTATTTTAAAAAATCAACTCTTTTATCTTTTCATCGATGTTTTCACCAACTTCCTAGTTCACCTTAGCTTCATCTTCTTTTCTATTTGTTTTCCAAACCACTTCTCCTTGTTTTCACATCGCTTTTCATCGCCTCTCCTCACCTATCACATTCTGGATTTTATTTTCTTTTACTTTTTCTCATTCTTTTAACAGAAGAATTGTTAACATAACACGTGAATAAAGACTGTTAATGCTTCTATCGCCTCCCTTCCCTGTGGATTCGACCCGTTGAGCCAATGTTATAATGGAAGTATCGAGGGAACATTAGCACATATACATTTTCATTGATTTCACAAAATACACATCTTTCGAGTGCTTGTTCTGCCCCAATCAGCTAGCAAGGGCTTCAAGATGCTGTTCAAGTTTACTCATTCTTTTAGAATGAGTGCTTGTATTTTCTGAGTTATCTTCCTTTTCGGATGAAGTCTTGGACAACTCAGAGTTGGAATGCTCCTCCTCCTCAGTATGTATAGAAAACGAGCTTTCCTCTTCCTTCCTTCCGTTTGCCTTTGGACTTCTTGGAAGGAGTCTTGGCTTTAGGCTTCTACTTTTTTCCCTCAAGAAATTATGAAAGCATCTGCTTGAGGCTGTCGATAGATTCTTGTTGAGCACGAATCATATCGAGTTGTTCTCTCTGGGCCTGGGCTTGCTGATCAAAGCGTCTGGCCATTTCTTCAGGAGTGCTTGCCATGTATACGAAGGCTTCTTTCTGTATGGAATAGTTCAAGGCCTATGACTCTGCAATGGCAGAATATGACTCATTTACTTCGACGCCCTGGGCTAGGGTACTTTAGTCCACTGGGGCTATCACACCAGTTTGAGTGCGAGTATGCTGGTACACTTCTTCCGCTCGGTGTCGGATTCATTGGAGCTGACTATTGGCTGCTTCCTCTAGTCCTACCTGACATAGTGCTTGGACCTACCATATTTGCAGTAATCTCAGGGTATTCTGCATCAGAAAAAGTTCTTTTTGTGCGGGAATGACGTCTCTTGGTCGGGCGAGAGATTGATTTATGTGACAATCATTTGAAAATCAATTAATTGCAGTGGAATTCAATGAGCACAGCTGTAATGAGCCATTCACAGCAGCAGGTAGAGTGATTTGATGAATACTCCTTTTGTTTGTCAAGTAATCCCTTAGATCCGTCAGAGGGGAATCGAAGAGACCAGCCTCGAGTCTCTGAGGACGAAGACTTTCCAGCTTCCTTCTGACCCTAGTCGTTGGAGAGTGAACGTAAACATTGCGTTGCAACTTCGAGATGCTCGTCTCAGGGGTGCAGGGTTCAGAGACGTGGAGCTCATGTTCTGTAGAATATATGCGGCTCTCGTATTTTTGCTTTGAGACGCAGATCTCATGCCTCTGTTGAGAAGAGACACGGACCTCGTATTGCTGATTGTCGCGTTTGTCTAGCGACACTTGAGAGACACAAACCTCGTGAGTCCCCATTCTGTCATGGAGACGTGGGTCTCGTGTCTCTAAGAAGAGATGCGAACCTCACGTTGCTGAACATCGCGTCTGTGAGGTGAAGCCTCAGAAATGCGAGTCTATTGAGCTCTGCGTTTTGGTATCCAGACGCAGACTTCACGCGTCTGATACGGTTCAGAAGAGACGTAGGCATGAGCCTCGCGTCTTGTATCTGCTAGACAGATGGTTTTTCAAGCTTATTGCATCTGTTGTCGACGTGCGTGTCGCATTGTCGATGTTCAACATTCCGGTTATGCTTCACGAATTATGGGAACCCCCGGTAACCTGGAGCTGAGGAAGAGAAAAAGCGTGGCAATATTGACTTTCAACAATGTTGAGCTCACGGGTCTCGTGAGAGACATTGACACGGGACACATGCGTGACGCGGCCAGAAATAGCCTTGTCTGTGCAGGCCATCTTTGAGGAAGTCTTCGAAGAGACTTGAGAGCGGATCTTCGAGGAGACCCTGCGATATTGCCGTGCGACCCTAAGGCTCTTGGAGCTAGAAGAGAGGATCTCTTCATACTTTGCCTAGTCGAATTTAACGACAAGTGACTCGACCATTTTTCTCATGAAGGTGACGTCACTTGCGCCACAACTTGCTCATCAGTGGAGAAAGTAGTACCCAACGGAGTCGCCATCTCTTGTTCGTGCTCAGAAAATTGAAAATGTGGATTGTAAAATTTTTTGAATCAATAAAAAATTACAACAATTTCAAAATTTTCAATTACAAGAGAGAGGAGATATTCAAGCTCAAAGCTCCTTTTTGTTTAATGCTGTGTTCTTTACGTAGCCGTGGAAAGTGAATCTTGTTTTCTGTTGATTGGGTGAACATCAAACTCTTTGGGAAATCTTTTCTTGGATCATGGATGAAGTAGCTGATTGGGTCACTTATGTTGCATATTTAATGTCACATTTCCATACTTATTTTAGAATAAAAGCTGCATTGTCCTAATTATTTGTTTGATTTATTTGCAGGCCCAATCCTTAAGGAGATGAAGAGAAATGAGCCCAAATCCCACCAAAATTCTGAATTAAATCAGATTAATTCACACCACTGAATCAGGGCAAAATCAAGAGGTTGAAACAGGTTGAGAAGAATCCTCTCAGAATCGATCGTTAATGCAAAGATCATCAAGCAGTTTGATTCAGATTCTGACTGGATACATTTTAGTATTCGAATCATAACTTTTGCTACAGAATCTCAATTCTGATGATTCAAGATGATCCAGAAAGCAGACTGACAGAGCTACAACTCTTATGTTGATCATTATTTTTAATTCTATCATTTGATAAGTGATATTCAGCAATCAACAGGCCAATAAACTACAGATCAGAACTGAATATCCACCTCAAATCAAGTTTGAAGATAAGGGGAGTTCAAAAATTGCCAGATTTACTTATCTTCATACTCTTCTACCCTCTCCATTTTCTCCTATAAATACCTGCACTCAAAGGCAAAAGGGACGGCCAATGCAGAGTTAGGATCTTAGACTAGTTTTTCCATTTTGTAGTTTAGTTTTACTTTTATGTAACTTGTATGTAACTTAGGGTAGAAGAAGATTCATGTAAGTAAGAGAGGGGCTGATGTTGAGAGTGACACTGACGATGTACCCTACTCCTTTCTTTCATTGTCTCAGCAAGTAATAAAGGTAAATGCTTTTTTTTTTTTCTATTCTGCTTTACTTTACATTTGTTTTTTGCTTCTCTCTTCCTCTTCTACTTTACCTTGGTTGTTGTTGAAGTGTACAAGTGAATTCCAAAGCAAGTCTAACTAAGCTACGTGAGAGCCAGCGATAGTTCATGAAGACGTTCTCCTCTTCCAAGCTCCGCATCACTTCGTTCTTCTTATGCTTGACGATATAATGTGCACGGGGACCGAGCTCGAGTTTATGATCTATGCGTTGAACGCCTCCGAAGCAAAAAGGTAGAACTTGCAAAAGGTTTCCAAGTAAGTCATCAATCACCTAGGTAAGTATCTCTTTACTTCTTTTCTTTTCTTTCTTAGTTTAGATCACCAACCACTTCTTCTAAATCGTTTTCATTCTTCTCCACTTCATTGTACATAGTCGCTTTTCATCATTTTCTGATTTTTCACCTTCTTCATCTCCCGCTTTCTTCTTAACTTTAACAACTTTCTTTTTCTTTTTCTTAACTTTAAAAACAGAGAAACCTTCGCTTATTTTCATAAGATTTCAATAAAACTGTAAACGCTTCCATCGCAAACCCTCCTTGTGGATCACGACCCGCATTAGCCACTTGCTATAGCGGAAGTATTGAGCACTTGCACGTTTTTATTATAAGATCTGAAAATTCGTATTTTTTGTGCAGGTTTAGCATCAAA
>JAVJIF010029641.1:0-16743 GCA_038442645.1 Agave tequilana | reverse complement strand
TCATTTCTTCTCCTTCCTTCTTCTATCTTAATCTCATTTAGTTACCTTGAGGTGCTGTAATTACTGGGGTTCTAATAGGGTTACGTTTCACAATGAAACCTAGACCGACATTAATTCATGCTGCCTTAGTTTCCAAATATTTGTTATATTTTCACTAAATCTTTGTCTTTGTCGGGATTGTAAAGACAACATAAAGGAGACTGGTTTTGTAGGAAAGGAAGAGACTGAAGAGGATAAGGGGTTTTGTACTAGATAATGCAGCAAATTAAAGACACATAATAGATTGTTTACATGTGAGAAATTATATATAGGAATCATTCTTTTAGTTTCAACTTAAGATATTTTTAAAGGAAATTACAGCCCAAAGGTAGTTTATTAATAATCGAGTCAATTGAAGACAATAAACACGCAAAGAAATAATGAGAAATTATAAAGTTATAAAAATTAATTAATGAAAATTATAAGTTATAAAATTAATTAATGAAAAATTATAAGTTATAAAATTAATTAATGAGAAATTGATGAGAAACCATAGCACTTGTCTATTCTCACAGGAGCTTCTCCAGTGTCATATATGCTGGTTCCAATATATCTTTATTCTTGAACCTTTTCTTGATTGTATTTTGATTTAGGTTAAAACACAATGAGACAACATGCGTCGAGGTTCATCGCTTGACTGAGATGGCGGTTGAAAGAAATGCAAACTCCAAGTCAATTTTTATGAAGAAACTTCATGAGGAGCTAAAAGATAAGAAAATATTTGTATGTTTTTCATTAGGGAACGATATTCTGTAAGATAAGAGATGAAGAAAATTAGGCTTATGTTTTTTTATTTAAGATTCATACATACTTGTCTTGTTTGTCTAGGTATTATATTCAAAACAAATGTCTTTTGTACATAGATTTTCAATTTACATTATATAGCTTGTATCTGTTGGATTGGAGAACATTTACGATAGCATGTGTTCTTTATGCCTACAATACATGCTTTTTTATTGGATATTGATAAGGGCTAAGGGCGCCCAAGTGTGAAGTATATGGTAAGATAGAGAATTACAGCTCAAGCGTGAAGTACAAGAGAATAAGACAGAAATACACTACAAGTTGATGTACTCCGTGTTGGAATATCAAATAAAAATGTCTTTATGACATTAATTTTGAAGAAGAAGAGACCATAAGAAATAAAGAGTCATCATCATCAATTAGAGAAATGAAGAGTCATCATCATCAATTTGGAGTCATCATCAATTGAGAGAAATAAAGAGTCATCATCTTCAATTAGAAGGAATGAAGAGTCATCATCATCAATTAGGAGTCATCATCAATTGAGAGAAATAAAGAGTCATCATCATCAATTTGGAGTCATCATCAATTGAGAGAAATAAAGAGTCATCATCTTCAATTAGAAGGAATGAAAAGTCATCATCATCAATTAGGAGTCATCATCAATTGAGAGAAATAAAGAGTCATCATCTTCAATTAGAAGAATGAAGAGTCATCATCATATATGTATTATGTCATTTGCCTATAAAAGGCTAGTGTATCTCTTTGTTTTTTATCAAGCAAGCAAGCAAGCAAGAAAAAAGTTGAATAAGATCCATTCTCCACTTAAAATTTAGATTGTAGTATATTAGTCCGTAGACTAGTATACAACATTGGTATTAGAGCCAATTCAATTTTTGTTTCATTTCCTCTTCTCCTCATGGCCTCCACCAACAATCTCATCAATCCACAAGTGCCCAAGTTATTGAAAGATAACTATGAGAGTTGGTCAATTCAGATGAAAGCTCTATTTGGTTCTCAAGAGTTGTGGGAGCTAATCTTTGATGGGTTTAAGGAACCCACACCGGAGGTAGAAGCCGCCTACACCGCCGAAGAGAAGAAGGCTCTTAAAGAGCAAAGAAAGAAGGATAGCAAGGCTCGTTTTCTACTCTATCAAGGGTTAGACGAGTCTACCTTCGAGAGAGTTGCCGAAGCAACGGCGAGCAAGCAAGCATGGGAAATCCTTGCTACCATCTACAAAGGAGTCGAGCGGGTGAAGCGAATTCGCCTTCAAACTTTGAGGGGCGATCTTGAAGCCGCTCAAATGAAAGATGAAGAAAAAATCTCCGATTATTATTCACGATTACTTCTAATTGTGAATAAAATGAGGAGAAATGGAGAGAAGATGGAGGACATCCGAGTGATGGAGAAATTGCTGCGATCCCTCACATCAAAGTTTGAGCACGTGGTGGCGGGAATTGAGGAGTCTAAGAATTTGGAGGAGATCTCAATAGAGGAGCTTTTGGGATCCCTCCAAGTTCATGAGCAACGCATGCAAAAGAAGACTGGTTCCTTAGTCTTGGAACAAGCATTAGAGTCAAAGCTGACTCTTATGATCGTGGCTCACATAGTAGTGGTCGTGGTCGTGGCAGAGGTAGGGGACGTGGTCCCCAACAACGAACCACTCAAAAAAGTGGAGTTCCAAAGCTTCAGAGTCGAGGACGAAGTAATCGGAGAAGATTTACATCTGGACGTGGAAACAACAAGAACGTCCAATGCTACAACTGTCAAAAATTTGAACACTATGCCTCGGATTGCTGGCACAGAACTGAAGATCTTACCAATCTTGTCGAAGCAACAAATGACGTGGGTAATAATTCTACTCTTCTTCTTGCTCATGATGATTCAAGTGTTCAGAATGATGTTTGGTACCTTGACTCGGGTGCTAGCAACCACATGTGCGGGAAGAAAGAACTATTCATGGAACTCGCAGAAGGAGTTCATGGAAGTGTGAGCTTGGGAGATTCTTCAAAATTCTCCGTTGAAGGCAGAGGGAAGATCAAAATCTATCAAAAGGATGGTAAGCCCGAGTATATTTCCGATGTTTATTATATTCCTAACATGAAAAGTAATATTCTCAGCATCGGTCAATTACTCGAAAAAGGATAAAAATATATGGAGAACAATCACTTTGGTTGAAAAATGCAAAAGGAGGTCTTATAGCTTGTATTAAGATGACAAGGAACCGCATGTTTCCCTTGCATCTAAACACAAAAGTTGAGAAGTGTTTTCAAGGACTCATGAAGAATGAGTCATGGAGGTGGCATCTTCGCTTCGGTCATCTAAATTTCAGCGGCCTGAAGCTACTATCTACAGCCGGCATGGTACGAGGTTTACCAACAATCGATCCACCAAGTCATACTTGTGAAGTTTGCATAATTGGCAAGCAAACACGACTTCCTTTTCCCAATGGAAAGTCGTGGAGAGCGAAGGCACCATTACAACTTGTTCATACTGACATCTGTGGACCGCTAGATCCCGTCTCTTTAGGAGGTAATAGATATTTTATTACTTTCATTGATGATTTCAGTAGAAAGTTGTGGGTGTACATTCTTAAGAAAAATCTGCTGCCTTTACTACCTTCAAGAATTTTAAAGCTCTTGTTGAAGCAGAGAGTGGCTATAAGCTAAAAACTCTCCGATTTGATCGAGGTGGTGAGTACACCTCAAACATGTTTCAAGAATATTGCAGGGAGCAAGGCATAAGAGGCAGTTTACTACTGCCTATACACCACAGCAAAATGGCATCACAGAAAGAAAGAATCGCACTATTCTTGACATGACAAGAACCATGCTTAAAGAAAAGGGACTGCCGAAGCAGTTTTGGGCGGAAGCTGTGGCATGTTCAACCTACTTGCTAACCGGTGCCCGACGAAGCAAGTGAAGGGTAAGACGCCTCAAGAAGTATGGAGCGGCTATACGCCTAATGTCGCACACCTACGAATTTTTGGGTGTGTTGCATATGCTCAAGTACCTGAAGTCAAAAGGAAGCAGCTTGACAATCATGGTGAAAAATGCATTTTCATCGGATATAGCGAGGAGTCGAAGGCATTCAAGCTTTACAATCCACTAATTAAGAAACTAGTGGTTAGTAGAGATGTTGTCTTCAATGAAGCTGAAGCATGGAGTTGGAGCAATGAAGAGAATGTCAAAGAGCAACCCATGGTGAATGAACCTAACGAGCCCCTACAAGAGGTTCCACCACCAACTACACCACCATCTCCTCAACATTCTACACCGTCTTCTGCAAGAGGTTCTCCATCTTCTGGGGAAGGTAGTAGTAGCGAATCCTCCGTGCAACGAGGTCCAATCAAAATGAGAAGCCTCAGGGAGATCTATGAGCAGATAGAAGAAGATGGAGAAACTAATCTATTTTGTTTATATGCCGATCATGAGCCTCTCACTTTCCAAGAGGCTAAGGAAGAAGATTGTTGGCGATCAGCAATGAAGGAGGAGATGCATGCCATCCAGAAGAACGACACATGGGAGTTGACAACACTTCCACAAAATCACAAGGCGATAGGTGTCAAATGGGTGTACAAGATCAAACGCACAGCAGATGGTGAGGTTGATCGGTACAAGGCGAGGCTTGTGGCGAAAGGCTACAAACAAAATACGGCATCGACTATGAAGAAGTCTTTGCACCAGTTGCTCGATTGGACACGGTGAGACTATTAATTTCACTTGCAGCTCATCACAGGTGGAAGATATATCATCTAGATGTCAAGTCAGCATTTCTCAATGGTATTCTTGAAGAAGAGGTGTATGTACAACAACCAGAAGGTTTTCTGGTAAAAGGGCAAGAAGACAAAGTATATCACCTAAAGAAAGCCTTGTACGGCTTAAAGCAGGCACCACGGGCATGGAATGCCCGAATTGATGGTTATCTTCATCAAAACGGCTTCACCAAATGTCCTTATGAGCATGCCATCTACATGAAGAGGAACCATCAAGGCGAATTTCTAATAATTTGTCTTTATGTTGATGACTTGTTATACACAGGAAGTTGCGTCGAGATGCTTGCTGAATTCAAGGAGGCGATGTTCAATGAATTTGAGATGACGGACAATGGATTGATGTCCTATTTTCTTGGTATCGAAGTGAAGCAACAACAAGATGGGATATTTATATCTCAAAAGAAGTACATGAAGGAGATCTTGGAGAAATTCAAGATGAGTAACTGCAACCCAGTAAACACCCCAATAGCCACAGGAATGAAGCTATCAAGAGAAGGAATTGGAGATTTTGTAGACTCGACTTTTTTTAAAAGTCTAGTTGGTAGCCTGAGGTACTTAACGATCACAAGGCCTGATATTGTTTACGGAGTCGGACTTGTGAGTCGCTATATGGAGACACCGAAGGAGTCTCATTGGCTAGCTGCAAAGAGAATTCTAAGGTATATCAAAGGCACACTCAACCTTGGTCTATTTTATACTTATGGTGAAACTGCAGAGTTAGTAGGCTATTCAGATAGCGACTGGGGAGGTGACCAAGATGAGAGGAAAAGCACCACTGGCTATGTCTTCTATCTTGGGTCAACTGCATTTTCATGGACCTCAAAGAAGTAAGGAGTTGTGGCCTTATCTTCATGCGAAGCAGAGTATGTGGCAGCTTCATCTACTGTATGTGAAGCTATTTGGTTGCGGAACATTTTAAAGGAATTGGATCATCCACAAGAAGAAGCGACTGTAATATTTGTGGACAACAAATCAGCCATCCAACTTGCAAAGAACCCAGTACATCATGGGAGGAGCAAACATATAGATACACGGTTTCATTTTCTCAGAGGCCATGTAAAGCAGAAAACTGTGGAGCTGGAGTATTGTCATACCATGGAGCAAGTAGCAGATATTTTCACCAAGCCATTGCCTATTGAACCTTTCAGAAGGCTAAAAGAAATGCTCGGTATGAAAATATTTTGATTTGAGGGGGTGTGTTGGAATATCAAATAAAAATGTCTTTATGACATTAATTTGGAAGAAGAAGAGACCATAAGAAATGAAGAGTCATCATCATCAATTTAGAGAAATGAAGAGTCATCATCATCAATTTGGAGTCATCATCAATTGAGAGAAATAAAGAGTCATCATCTTCAATTAGAAGGAATGAAGAGTCATCATCATCAATTAGGAGTCATCATCAATTGAGAGAAATAAGAGTCATCATCATCAATTTGGAGTCATCATCAATTGAGAGAAATAAAGAGTCATCATCTTCAATTAGAAGGAATGAAAAGTCATCATCATCAATTAGGAGTCATCATCAATTGAGAGAAATAAAGAGTCATCATCTTCAATTAGAAGGAATGAAGAGTCATCATCATATATGTATTATTGTCATTTGCCTATAAAAGGTTAGTGTATCTCTTTGTTTTTTATCAAGCAAGCAAGTAAGTAAGAAAGAAAAGTTGAATAAGATCCATTCTCCACTTAAAATTTTAGATTATAGTATATTAGTCCGTAGACTAGTATACAACACTCTGACCAGCTTGCTCTTGCATTCAATTTGCCTGGTATATATTGCATATATTAAGTCTCTTTTTTTTTTAACTAGGATCTTCTTATAGGACATATTCCACCCTATAACGGCTGCTATGTGTCTTGTCTATATAAAAAGCAACTGGATAACTTACTCATTGGAACTTTTGATCGTTTTGTTCATTTGTGAAGAGAGCTAACTTTCTTTTTCTTGAGAATCTTAGATCTTAGATCCAAGTGTCTGATACTCGCTGGTTTGTGTCAGTTTGTAATTTGAAATCTTCATTTCGGAAGTTACATTGTTAGAAATAATGTAACAGTGATTTAGGCTTTGAATCGGTATCTAAAGTGTTTATTTCCACATGCAGTAAGACCTAATCTATTATTGTGTTTTATAGGAAAACTCAGTTCTAGGAAACAACAAAGCCATCAATGGGCACGTTGAATGTGACACCAAGGGGAAATATATTGGATCCATGCTCATTCTTCCATATATTATATCTACGGGTTTCCCTGAAAGAAGTGGAGTTTAACTGCTTCTTTCAGCAAAAGATAAATAATTAAACCTTGTTTTTTCATACAAATTAAAACAATACTGTATTATATGTTTCAAATACCAATGGAGTGTACTTTAAATGAAAAACATCAAAATTAACTTCTATTGGTGCAAAGAACGACATCATAAATGTTTCGTCAACTATATAAGTGATAACAGTTTGATGATAGAATTCCATATATGCATGTCCATTCTTGTCTCAGCAACGGTTCCAGAAAATATTTGATGAAGATGCATCATTACAAAGAATCAAATACATCAACAACAAAAAAATGAAATACTTGAACTGTCAATGGAACTCAAGAGACAGAAATGGAACAAACAATATATTGATGGGCTTATATATCAGCCGGCTGCAGATCGACATATGGGACATGTTGGACTCCTTAGCAACCATTCTCGAATACATCCTTCATGATGTACATGAGAACAAGCTAAAACACCGACTTTTATCCCTGAAGAAAATCTTCCCAGCAAATCGCGCAACAATCTTCTCTGATTACCCCCTCACCCACACTGCCTAACTCCACAACTTGCAGAAAAGGTGAGGTGGCAGCGCCATCAAGAGTCCCCGGCTGATTAACCTCGATGACCACCACCACTTCCTTGCACAGGGACTCATAGCTCGCTCTTGCAGCAGTGAAAACAAAATGGCCAATGAAGTTGTCATAAGCTACAGTACTGATTCCCAATTGAGCAAGCTTCTGCGCAATAACACGCCTAGCGTGCATTGGATCCCGGAGCTCCCACATGGAATACATCGAGCTATTGTCGAATGTGGGCCCGTCAACATCCATCTCCCCTCCCTCGATGCTGGACACCGCGTTGTCGAGCCATCGACGATCCATTGTCAGAAAGATGGTAATTTGCAAACGAGGTGAGAAGTTCTGGTTGGCGGAGGTGAATCTGAACCTGTCTCTCAATGCATGGAGCCGTAGGTTACCGTGGTCGCCATTGGCCTTCATGCGGAAGCCTTGTGCGTCTTGCTCCAGATTGAAGTTGAGATCGTACCCCGCAAATGTTGCCATTGTTTCTTGAAAACCAAGCAATAAGATTGAATGAAGAGAAATAGTGTCAACTGTAAAATACAAAGAATTTATATAAGCAAATTGTGTTGTTAATATGGTACTCTATATTTTTCTGATTTGGTGCATATCCTGAATTATCTTCTTTCCATATATTAACTTTTGGTAATTATATAAACATTCCCCTAAATTTTTAATAAGAGGGAAAAAAAGGTAAGATGCTTGGAAAAAGGAAACTAGATAATGTGTTATATATATGTTCTTGTGTCATGTAAAAATACTAATTAGGTAAAGATATGGAAAGGTTGGGGTAATGAACTCTTTTATGGCTATAAAGAAAGTCTGATGAGATGAGTTGCATATTGGAATTGCAATTGAACATTCTAAGTATTGATATAAATCTTAAAGAGTATCAATCATGGAGACAATGCTAGAGATATCAATCATCGAGATAAGGTTGGGGGAATGAACTCTTTTATGGCTATAAAGGAAAGTCTGATGAGATGAGTTGCATATTGAAATTACAATTGAACATTCTAAGTATTGATATAAATCTTAAAGAGTATCAACATGGAGACAATGCTAAAGAGTATCAATCATGGAGACAAGGTTGGGATAATGAACTCTTTTATGGCTATAGAGGAAAGTCTGATGAGATGAGTTGCATATTGAAATTGCAATTGAACATTCTAAGTATTGATATAAATCTTATAGATGGGTCTAGACATGTGCATAACCTAGTTTATTGGTAAAATTTTCTATTTTATATTGTAAAAAAACATGCATATGATACACATGTGAAAATTCTGAACTGTTGTTAATATCATCTCATAAAATCAAAGATGTAAATAATGAAAAACTTTGAACACCAGGAAGAATGTGTTCTGTTGTGTTAATACATGTTGGGATGTCTTGAATCCTAACCTCAGTCAAAGTTAAACACAACGAAGGGAAACTTGATGCGGAGGAAAGCCCTCACAGCCGTCTGGCACATGCATTCCACAGGTTTGTTTGGGGAGAGACCCTGCCCTAAATTTTTGGTACTGTTACAGTTATTTTTTGTGCATTTGTTAAAGAGTATTTTGGGGATTTGATATTGAAAAACAATTCTAGGTTATATGGTTTTTTCGAGCCATCAGGGATCATTCTTCATCTGTGAGTTGTATCATGCATTTGTGTGAGAGAGTATTGAGATCTGCAGATCTCTTCTTTATTTTGTAACATTTCTCTCTCCCAATTTGTAAAACTATCTGTTGCTCTCCGAGATTGTAGGATTTGCTCTGAACCTCATTAATTTTGTGTGCGTGTTTGTTCTAGATTTTGATTTATGCTCCTTCCCTAAAATATTAATTTTTCTTCAAAAGGTTTATGACTTGTGAGAATAAAATTCTAGTGAGATGATCTTCTCTTATCACAATCTTAACTAAATTGATGAGTTTTATTTTAATAAACTAGAGCCGGACTCCTAATTTAATGAGTTTTTTTACTTATATTTCCATTATGATTTATTTTAGAAAATTTAATAAGAATTTTTAAAGAAAACAATATAGAATGATCAATATGACCAATAATGGAATCCTATCAAAATGAAATATCAATTTAAAAATTTTTGAAAAAATGATATAGATGACCAAAGTCAACTTGTAAATTAATTTTAATCGGAAATTAGACATTTGAATTTTTATATATTTTAATAAGTTATACTTTAGATCTTACATTAAAATACACTTATTTTAGAGAGATTTCGCTACAACCCCCTATGTCAAATTGTAATTACGAAAAACTCAGCTTCATAATTTTATTCGCTTCAGCCACCTCCTTTTTTGAACCAATCATGTGCGCTCACATGTCAAACGTAGAAGTGCTCCTCAGTGGCAAAAAACACAAATACCCCACAATAATTGTTTTGAAAAAAGCAGACTTCTTTGAAAATGCGGACTGTTGGTATACATTTCTGAATACTGTGACTAAGATCGTAGTTCTTATAAAAATGCCATATTTTTGAGTCTTTATGAGATGCGACCATGATCACAGTGCTCACAAAAATGTCTTGTTTTTTAGTCTTTACTTTATTGAACTGCGATCATGATCGCAGTCCTCATTATTAGGACATGTTTTTGAGTTTTTATAGAACTGCGAAGATGATCACAATCCTCACAAAAATGTCTTATTTTTTAGTCTTTATTAGGATTGCAATCATGATCGCAGTCCTCAAAAAAATACAAAATTTCAGCTTATATTGGGACTGTGACAATGATCGCAGTCTTTACAAAATGTCCTAATTTTTAATTCATAAAAAGATTGTGACTATAATCACAATCTTCTAATAAAGGATTGCAACTATAGTTGCAGTCCTTGTAGAGGACTGTGAGCACCGCCATTATCAGCAGACCTCCGCTCACCGACATTAAATGATTATCAATTTTTTTCAGATCTAAATACCACATCGATTACAAGCTCAAACAAAACTCATCGTGAGTTTGAGCAAATGAGATATTCAAAAGATCGATTTCAAAAAAAATTTGGAAAGGGGACTCTGCCCCCTGAGACCCCCGGAGGGGGCTCCTCGCCCCCTTCCGACCCCCACGGCGACCTGACCGCGCAGGTCAACCCATGAATTACACTGCGTCGGGGTTAGGGTTGAGGGAAGAGCAATGCTGGGGGCGATGGGGAAGAGTAAAAGAGGAAATGAAAATATATAAAGAAGTGACGGTAGGGAGGAATCAATTTATATTGACGTGGATGAGGCTCTAGTGAATAAATTTAAAAATCTGAGTTTTTTTTCTAATTATGAAGCAAAGTAGGTGGCTGTAGCAAAATTTTTCCTTATTTTAATCATGTATTGTAATTCTAATTTAATTAGTAAGAAATATAATAAGAAATTTTTCATAAGTTACAAATTGTAATTCTATTCACTCTTTACTTTGAAGATAACCACATATTTATTTCAAAATTAGAATCTTAATTTAATTAGAATCTAGTAAGAAAAATAATCTATCAAATTATAGTTTCAACTTAATTGAAACAAAACCCCATCGAATTAAGAAATCAACACAATAGGATTATATTTAGTGAAGTCTATCCAATTAGAATCTCAAGTTAGTGTGGATTTCAGGGGGAAAAAAGAACAATATAGATAACTAAACTTAACTTTATAATTAATTGTAATTAGCTAAATTGCATATTAAAAATATTGGTTTTTAAACAATAGAGAATCCACATTAAACTCTAATTTCTTTAAAGCATACAAATTTATCTAAGTCTGATTTAAATATAATTTATTAATTATATTTACGCTCTTACTCTAGGAATAACCTAAACCTAATCTCTACTTGATATCTTTTGACAGATTGTTGATCAAAAGAAAGTTAACAAAGGAAGCAAGAAAGTGGCCAATTAGACCTATTTCAGAAGCAGAAATGAAGAGGGTTGTGTTTCAATTCAATCAAAACAAGGCTCCAGAGATTGATGGCTTCAGTGCCCACTTACCAAAAGCACTGGACTATTGTGGAGAAGGACATCGATTTAGCTGTTCAATCGTTCTTCCATGATGGTAAATTATTGAAGGAATTAAACCACACTTTGATTAAGAGTGTTCTTTGCCAAAGAGTACTTGTGTATGTTCTTTGACAAATTTTAGGCTCATTTCATGATGCAGTTTGCTTTATAAGTTCAAAGCAAAGTGTTGAGCAATAGACTGAAGCTAGGACACTTTAGTAGTGGACAATCAATGAGCATTTTTATCTGGAAGAAATATTAGTGATTGTTTACTGTTAGCACATGAATTGGTAAGGGATTTTAGGGATAAAAAAAACAAAGAGAGAAGGGGCTAGCGCTGGTGCAAGGGAAGTCTCTTTCTCCTTATATTTTTGTGTTCGTGATGGAGTTCTTCTTTATTCAGGTGCACTTATCTACAGTTTCTCAGCATTAAGCCTATTGAATGAGAGCTCAAGGATTTATAATTTAAGGCGAGTATTAGTGAGTTATCGGAGACTATTCTCCATTGATTATACTCTTCTCCTTGTGATAGACGATTTATGTCACCTTCATCAATGGACATAGTCTTGTCGTTTTTTATTTTTTTTAAGGGTGGGGTCTTAGCCCATATTATTAAAATAATAAATAATAGAAAATTACATGCAAGCGGAGGGGGGAGAGTGGGGGGTGATATTACATGAGCGAAAAAAACAGTAAAGCAAACCGAGAGTACCAAAGAACATCAACTATGATGGCTTTTGACAATTGTGAAGAAAAATGAGTTTGCCAAAGAGTCACCAAAGAATATATCTGCCCATTAAGCTCAAAGATAGAGGAGGATTTGACTTTGAAGACCAGTTGATTTCGCTCATGCCAAACAACCCAAATGATTGTGGTAACATTTTGTGGATTACATTTTGTGGTAACAACACAACTCAATGGTTGATTACATTTTGTGGGATGGTAGAAAGTCTCCAATCGCTCCAAAGATTATTAATAGAGGAAAGCCAAGATGATATTGCAGGACGATTTCTTTCCGGCACCCAAAGTTTCAAAGTGAAGGAGTGATGGAGAAGATATGACCGGCGGTTTCCGGAGGGCATAGCCTTATCACATGAACCCAAAAAGAAAAAATTTTGTTACTTTTCTCTCATATCCCTTTTCACGTTATATTTCTCCATCATTCCGTTGCTTTGCGTCCTTCTTTTTTCGTTGTGACCACCATCTCTGCAAACTAAACGCACACTGACATGGAATTCTTACCATCTCTGCAAACTAAACGCACACTGGCATGGAATTCTTACTACCAACCTTACTGTCCTCACCGTCTTAACAAAAGTACTAAAATTGAATATACATTTCCTACATCTAATCGAAATGTGAATTCTAATCTAGCTAAATATTTTGGGAACAAATAGGTTTTCTCTTATGGGAAAAAAAAAATCAAATTATTGTTGTTATTTATTTCTTAAGCCCGTTTTCAGTTTTGACCCATTCTAATTAATGTTATTAATTTCTTACCCCCATTGCATTTTTTTTTGAAGCCCCAAGCTCGGCGAAAAACACGAGTATTGGGCAACTTCTGAAAGTTCGCATCATAGAGACAAAAGACGTAGAGATTACAAAATTTTTGACTTTCTTTTTTGACAATGCATTAATTATTTCTCCTCCAGGTTTGGTCAGACAATCTTTGCACAAATTCTTATTGGCTTGGCATCCTACACTTTCAACCAATACCTTGCACTCTTCAATTTGTCCTTTACCTTTGTGTTACCTGCATAAATTCTCCCCTCCTTCTCTGTGGTCCATGGTACCAAAGAGAGACTCCATGGATTCAGCCACACTCACCGTAACCCTCCTCTCCTTCCTATCCCTCCATCCTCCTCAGGCCACCATGGCTAAACATGCCGGAAACGGCCTCACCGTCGAGCTCATCCACCGCGATTCCATCCACTCCCCTCTCTACCACCTGACTGCAGCCGAAAGGCTGAAGAGGCTGTTCTAGATTTCTAAATGTTACAATAATTGAGAAAGATAAAACTATAATTATTGTTGTTATTAATGATGAGAGCAATGTCCAAAATATATACATAATAATGAAAACTTTATTCCTAAAACATTTTATTCCTAATACTACTCTTAAAACAATCCTAATGATGCTACAACTTTTAGCACCCCCTCAAACTCATAGTTGGGAAACCAGCATGAGTTTAACCTAAAGATAAAAATAAAAGAGAAATTAAGATTTAGAGATTCCTCAAGCTCAATAGAGACCGAACGTAAACTGGGTAGGAGGTTTTTGAGAACCCTAGAACTCGACTGTGGTAGAAGGTTTTTAAAGGTCCTCTAACTCACCTTCAGCGATCAATGAACTCGTCGCTCGTCAATCGGCTCTTGTCGACGGCGGGGATGGTGAACTCACGCTCGTCGAACGGCTCTCGTCCACGGTGGGGATGGTGAACTCGTCGCTCGTCGAACGGCTCTCGTCAACGACGGGGATGGTGCTCGTCGATCGGCTCCCGTCGATTGGCTCGACAGCAGGGGTGGTGAACTCGTTGAATTCGTCAGCCGAGAGAATTAGAAGAAGAAAAGTGTTAAGAGTAATTGCTGATATCGATGATGATGATGATGATGATGATGATAAAGCATTGGAGCCCGAGCTCCAATGTCTGGAGATGGCTCGAACGAGAAGGTGGTGGATGTTGCTGATGCTTTACAGAGAGAGAGCAAAGGAACAGAGAGCAATGAAATCATTGCCAATGTGAATGATGATGCTGATGATGATGTAGCAAGGGAACTTTAATCAATTTCATGCACAAATTTAGAATTTCAATGCAGCGTGCAATTTGCTAGATTGTGGTTGATTCACGTGGGTGTGGGTGATTGCCATATGAAATTGCCGGAGAAGCGTGCTTGTCAGCATGAGATCAAGATCCACGACAGTGGTTGACGATGTTTACACGAGGTAGCCATGACGAGGATGCCAGTCACGAGCAAAGATTGAAGCACAACATGGTATGGCGTTAGGCACGAGCTATACGAGCACGGGCACATACTCGAAGACAACGTGACGGTGGCAATCAGTAGAATAAAGAATTTGAGTAGCTCTGATATCATGTTACAATAATTGAGAAAGGGAAAACTATAATTGTTGTTGTTATTGATGATGGGGACAATGTCCAAATATTTAGAGATACAATTGCATAATAATAAAAACTCTATTCCTAATAGAATTTTAATCTTAATACTACTCTTAAAACAATCATAATACTATTACTACTCTTAACAACCCACATTCTCTCTCTTGAGTCATTGATCATAGGAACGCAAGACGTGAGCATATGGCCATGGTGAGGGTCGGTGTTGGCAGCCCTCCGGCGAACCAGTTCGCCTCAAGGGTATCTCTATATAATACTGTCAATTGACCATCTATTTCATCAGCTATGAAGACGACACCTTCACCAGAGACACCCTCGCCGCTGACCCATTCGTGTTCGCCTCATGGACCGGCCAGGGGAGACCATCCCAGGTCTCGTCTTCGCGAGAGCAGCACCAAAATGTTCTCATCGACAAAGGTGGGAGGGATCATTGAATGAGTACAATCGTGTGAGAGAAAGCATCCGTGGACTACTTCAGACCGTTTGATCTGACAGATGTTAGTGGGACGTGCTAAGTTGTGAACTCTAGTTCTTGCTTTGACGATTTGTCGCCCTACGCATAGTCATCACGCGAATCGACCTGTGTGGTCAGGTCATCATAAAGTTGGAAGAGGGGGAAGCCCCCTCCCGAGGGCTCAGGGGCTTAGCCCCGGGTCAAAATTATCTTGAGAAGTCCCTCTTGTAAATCCCGGAGGGAGGGCGAAGCACTTCTGGTAAGTGGATGAGTCAATTCAGAGTTTCAGATTGATGGAAAATGTCGTTCCGGAGTAGCAGCTTGATCAATACCATTGCATGCCAACTACTCTTAACTCTCTCTCTCTTCTATGGATTTCCAGGGGCAACCCTTCGCGTTGAGCATGACAGTCTGTTCGTGTCCACGCCGGGTAGATTCTGCCTGCTGATGGTTCCCAGTAGTACTTCCACTCTCACTGGCGCTACGCAGCAGCGGAACGCTCAGTTCATGCGTGATCTCGGGCGACGAAAAGTCTCTTTTGCTCAGGCCGGAAACTGTGCTCAGGTCTCAAAGTGAGGTGGTAACAGAGGAGGAGAATGAAGGGATTGGAGAGGGAAAGAAGTTTCGGTTTGAAAGAGGGTTTGATACAGAATGAGAAGAGGATGTCATGATCTAAGACGGCACATGCATTGACCATCTTTCTATGCTAGAAAATATCCGATCAAGCCTTAATTTGTCATCTCAAAGTCTTACACCATTTTCATTTTATATCATGATTGAATTAGGCTCTGCAAGTAAATCATCAAATGCAGGCCTGTTTTTCTTTTTCATTTTTTTTTAAAAATAAATGATGGGGGTGAAAAGCACCCCGCATTTCATTAACAAGTAGTTAACAAAACAAAAATATAAATATGAGCGAGACATCACCCTGTGAAAAAGTACAAGATAGAATAAATTAAAAAAAAGTTGCTGCGAGTGGATTAAGGTACAAAAGTAGAGCATGTTGGGATTTAGTCGAAAAATAGTCCCATATCGACTAGACGTGCGGATAGTCTTGGGTATATAAGGATTTTACTAACTCTACCTAAAAGGCTAGTTGTTAAGATAGTACTCCAGGTTCTTCAATTGATATCAGAGTCATGTTCCGAACTTAGTCTTGTGCGCTGATTTAGTAGCATGAAAAATTGTATAGAATCTCGTCCCTAATGCCTATAACATCTATGATTTCTGTCCAATAAAATGCACCACCACTGTGTAGCCTATTTTATGCCCACCATGAGCCCAAATCCAATATCTAATACACTCATTTTTCAATTAATATTATCACTTGCCGACAATTTAATGTTTTTTTATAATTTTCAAAAATTTAAAATTTAAAGTAAGTACTTTTAATCTCTAGAAAATATCAGTTTGAGAAAAAATATAGTTTTTCTTTTCAATTTCTAAATGTTTATGGTTCAAGCGTCAGACCCAAACTAAACCAGTATACTGCTGCTGTTGGTAGAAACTGACCGATCCGTCAGAAGGATGGAGGTCAGGAGGATGAAAAAGAGGAAGAACAAAGAGGAAGGAGGCGAGAGACCTGAGAGAGGAGGAAGAAAGAGAGGGTCGACATTCTCGTGGATGAACGCGGACAGACAGACAGATGAACAAAATTTTATATGGTGAACCGCTTATCGGCAGTGAGAAAACGATCGATAGCCCTCTAAGTGGTGAAGAAGAAGATGAGAGGAGGAGACGGGAGGAAAATGCACCACCACTGTGTAGGCCTGTTT